>CAJPEX010000064.1:210048-221300 GCA_905338405.1 Notodromas monacha | reverse complement strand
CGTACGTCCAATTAGAACTTCGGGGAACGCATGAGCTAACTCTAACCCGAGTTGAACCATCACTCTACTCCATTCATTTGCGAGATTCTAGTCTGAAATTGGGACATAACTTCAAATTAACGAAAATTCAAACTCTAGAAAAGAGGGAAACGGGAATTCAAATTCTAGAAAACAGTCACTGAAATCAATTTCGCGGATTTTTTTTGACCATCAGCGAAGGTCGGCTTTAGACTTCGAGACTATACGGAGGACATAGCAAAAATTAAAATTCCCCGTTCCTATTCCACACAGAAAAAAAAAACCGCCGTAAATCGATGTCCGGCGTGTTTTACATCAATTAAAATTACAGTTATTTTTAAAGGTAAAGCCGTTTAAAATCTATTATTCGATGCGAACTGCGAAAATGAAAATGAGGTGGACATCTTTCGCGACGTTTTTGCCTACAGTGGAATTCTCCATGCAATTAATATTTCGTCATTATACAATCACAGGAGTCATTTGCAACAATATTATCCAATCCATCGAATATATGCATAGCAACGTCTCATACAGGTGAACACAATACGCTTCTAAGCACTTAAATAACGTAACGTACAGCGATTTTATACATTTATAGCTCTACCTTGCTTTCCTATGCCCCTTTTATTATATACTTCAAATCTAATGATCTCCTTCAAGAATTCATGTCGCATCATTTAGGCATGAGCTAATCATGCCTCTTTGCTGGGCCGTCGGAAGTTATGACGCTCCGGATGCAGTAGTATCACAGGATAATCTTAGGAAAACGGGGGCCGAGACAAATGTAATAGTTTACCCGGGGATTCGAGAATCATAACACAGAACAAGAGAATGGAAGAAGGCGAAAAAAATATTGTGCGAGCGTCGGCGACAAGAAGTATAAGACTTTGTGCACATGAATCGCTAACAGTGTTTTCTCGTCGAAAAGGAAGATCAGGGCGTTTGATAGCGCACCTGTCCGTTTCCCCCCTATACTTCCCCCTCGTTTTCGAACAAACCCAACACTCTTGTCAAGGTCCGAGGAGTTCGCATCCGATTTGCATTCGAAGTAGGAGGCGCTGTGAAGAGTCGGCGAATTCCCCTCCCGAAAGTTCGATCTTCAGTATTCGTTTTATCCCTGCTGGTTCAGAGCAGACTTCCTGTGCTCAGTGTTCGGCTGTAAGGGCAGTGCATCACATTGCGATGGAGACGAAGTGCATTTCAGTGTTGGTCGCATTGCTCATCGTGGGTGAGTTTTTTGTAAGCATCTGTTGCTCGTTCTATATCCTTGCACTCACATCCTATAATACTCACTGGCCCTTTTCCGGAAGTATGATATACTGTATTTACTCGAATATCAGACGCACTTTTGTCGTTGTTGCAGAAACTCGACACGAAAATCTCACGGTCATAGAGTGTTTACCGCAGACTCCAAACTATCGCAGAAAGATACACCTGCAGTAGCTTCAAGACTTATTTTGTTAGAAAAGCTGTTTTTATTAATTTCAGATTGTTTAAGACTCACTCTTAATGTAAATGTGTGTGGATTCCAGAAAAAATATACTTACTTCGTTTAGAAAAGGCGTTGTCTGTCGGGTTGGCAGTTGCCACATGGTATGGGACTCATTGTCTATGGATGCAATTAACGGAATTAAATTTAGACGGTTAGAATTGTCTCATTATACTTGAATGAAAATCAGCAGAAGATGAAAGGTTCACTGGAAAAATATGAAGCATACAAGCTTGGATATGAAGTGATCTTACGTTCTCAACTCACGTTCAGATCGTAGGACAAGGATTCAAGGTATGAAAGGATTGCTGCCTATTTACAGACTGAACTTTGCCGAGTGGTGCACCAAAAATTAAAACTGGTATATTTTGAAAGTTGTAATAAAAGGTTTAAAATCTTGACGTTGAGATCAGGCTTAATCACGAAATGCTGCAGATGAGCCATAGAAGGAATACTTAGATGTGAAGAAATTTAAAAAGCGTCTGATATTCATTGTGGGGAATATTTTAGCCCCATTTTGCTACTCAAAAAGTAACATTTTATCTTTTAATTAATTGCGCCTCATATTCATCGAAATACGGACAAATTCAAGCGTCAAATGAAAGAAAATTTTATTTCTCCCATTTCTGCTTCCGGCGATTAAGTAATTCAATAAGTCCGAGTAGGAGATAGAAACAAAATGATCGTTCGGAAAACTGCTTTCGTTGTGATGCAGGATCTCATTTTCAAAGGAAGTAATTTTTCGATTNACTCACGTTCAGATCGTAGGACAAGGATTCAAGGTATGAAAGGATTGCTGCCTATTTACAGACTGAACTTTGCCGAGTGGTGTACCAGAAATTAAAACTGATATATTTTGAAAGTTGTAATAAAAGGTTTAAAATCTTGACGTTGAGATCAGGCTTAATCACGAAATGCTGCAGATGAGCTATAGAAGAAATGTGAAGAAAATTTAAAATGCGTGCGTCTGATATTCATCATCGTGGGGAATATTTTAGCCCCATTTTGCGACTCAAAGGATAACATTTCATCTTTTAATTAATTGCTCCTCATATTCATGGATATACGGACAAAGTCAAGCGTGAAATGAGAGAAAAATTTATTTCTCACATTTCTGCTTCCGGCGATTAAGTAATTCAATAAGTCCGAGTAGGAGATAGAAACAAAATGATCGTTCGGAAAACTGCTTTCGTTGTGATGCAGGATCTCATTTTCAAAGGAAGTAATTTTTCGATTGCAAAGGAAATCTGAAGTCTGCAATGTAATCAGAATAAAAGAACGATGCCAAATTTTCGAGAAAATCTTTGATGAATAAAGTAGGGCATCGGCATCTGCTTTATTGTAGGAGTAATGGAGATTATCCTGCATTGATATTGCGAAGTAGAATACTTCAAGATAAAATTAACGAAAAGTGCGCGGAGGAGATGTTCTTTCCAATTCCAGGACTCAGATGTGCATGTCGCAGAAGATCAAGGAAAAGTTTCTCGTTCAATTATCGCTGTGTCACCAAGAACATGGGGATTTTGAGCTTTATCTTATTCTTTGTTTCTAGACATGTGTTTCCCCAGTCCCGAAGACTAGCTTGTACGTTGGTTCGCTCCCTAGGCTTGAACCTTCTTTCTAGCTTAATCCATTCTCCTTCTTGAAGTTTAACCATGGGTGTATTTTTCCCCACGTAAAGGGGGTCTATACCAAATACCAGCCTATTGATCCCCCATTCCCTTTTGCTAAGAATTTTTCCGGGCAACAAACTGAACAATGCGTTCAACACATGCAAGCATGCCGCAAAATTTTGGGATTTGAATTTTTTTATTTCATTGCTGCACAGTACTTCAATGGGAAAATGCATTTTGGGGGAATTGATTAATCGCCATCCGACGAAAAACAGGCATTACCGTAAAATTCTGTTAACAGCAAATCTCTATATGATGGATTTTCCATTACAGCCATTTTTCAGAACCTGCTGTCCATTATACAAGCTCATGGAAATTTAATATGAATAACATTATTTTTTCTTTTTTCTCTGCCATATTGTGCATGGACTTTTTCATTACATTGGAAATGTGCAAAAAATTCACCGGAGTTATTATTATCACTATCACATTGAAAGCTCATTGATATGAAGGATAAATGTTCTCATGTATTCTCCAGAGATTCTCTTGCTACGTTTAAGGCTTACGGGGAAATTAACTACTTTATGCATGACAGCACTAAAAATGTATATTTAAAGGAAATCTGAAGCCGGACAGGTTCTCTTTCAGAGCAGGGTATTTCAAGTGCAGCATTTTTAAATATCCTTCTATCTAGAATTCCTGTACTGTATTTGAAAGTAGAAACACCTCGTACGTCATTTCGTAGGGATATTTGTTTCACTCATTTCATGCGAGATGTCTGGCCCATGCGCACCAAAAAACGAAAAAATTCTCAAGTTCCCTGGGAGTTTATTGTAGCATTAAATCACTTTACTAAAAAATACTGTACATCCTTGTCCAATTTCCAAGCTTATTTTCTTTGATTAGAATTACTCATAAAAAGCTACAGTATATTCAATTGAAAAAAATAAGATAATGAGCAGTCAGCATAGAAATTTCGAGTGAACACGAGAGAGATTTGGGCAACGAGATATGTATGTCTGTACGGTAGTCGAAAGGAAGAGAAATCCAGGGATCAAGTTTTTACTCAACTTCTAAATACGAGAAGCTCTAGTTTTTTATGTGAAAGTTCGGCTAAAATTCTTAGCTTACTCAGAAGAGATTATTCTAAAAATACGTCCTAATGTTATTCTATGCATTGAAAAGCCTGCCATATCCCGGTAAAATGCGGAGCAGTATTATCAAGTTAAAGCATCCTAAATGTAAATCCTGAAATGCAATGGTGAAATTTTCATGAATCCGTTTTCAGAAATGCTTTCCCAGACTCTCGCGTGACTTTGAGGCTTCCTTCTCCAGACTTCCGTTCTTCGTCATCCCGCGTCGCTCAGCCCAGGCCGTCTCACTTCCGACGACGGAAGCAGGCCTGCAAACGAGCTCAGAGGCTCACAACTCCTCTGACCCACCTTCATCAGGCCCCCAAACGACGGATATCTTCGTCACGGAGACGGACAGTCTGAATCAGGTCGACCCAGTGGTGATGACTTCCTCGCCGTTGTCAAACACGACCGTGTCCAAAGCCGCCGAGATACATAACCGCAGCATGGATCCGCAATCTGCCGCCCCAGAAACAACGCCGATAATGACGACGACGGACGCGACGAAAATCGACTTGGATGACGTGAATGCGACAGAGAGAATCACGACACCTTCTGGGTGAGCGAGTTACATACACTTTCGGGATTTCCAGCTGCGCGTGGGGTTGCAATTATCGTCAGCTCAGGGATGTGGAAAATTCAATTTCTTGCCTCCGTTCTTCCCACGTTCGTTTTGTCTATACAGTGAACATTTGGAGACGTAAACGAACAATTGGACAAATATTTAGTATATTCAAAGGCCAATTTGACGAAAACTACAAGAGACTGTCAAAGCATTTCCAGAGACACACTACTGAGATTTTCTACTGATTCGTTCAAAAAACCCACGATTGCAGCAGCACGGGAAAATACTCGAGTCTATGACAACATTTTATTCGCATATTTTTTTACAGTTTGTTAACCTAAATACTCTATACTTGTTGCAGGTTCTCTATATACGAAAATTACCCATTTTATTTCCTTCCAGGAACAAGTGGTGATTTTCTCCCTCTGCAGCTGTTCCTTGTTTTTCTCCTATGCAAAACGACGTCCGCATTAATGCGTGACGCTTTTCCCTGTAGAAGGCCATGACTTGGATGACGTGAATGCGACAGAGAGAATCACGACACCTTCTGGGTGAGCGAGTTACATACACTTTCGGGATTTCCAGCTGCGCGTGGGGTTGCAATTATCGTCAGCTCAGGGATGTGGAAAATCCAATTTCTTGCCACCGTTCTTCCCACGTTCGTTTTGTCTATATAGTAAACATCTGGAGACGGAAACGAACAATTGGACGAACATTTAGTATATTCAGAGGCCAATTTGACGAAAACTACAAGAGACTGTCAAAGCATTTCCAGAGACACACTACTGAGATTTTCTACTGATTCGTTCAAAAAACCTACGATTGCAGCAGCACGGAAAAAAACTCGAGTCTCTGACAACATTTTATTCGCATATTTTTTTACAGTTGTGATCTTCTTATGATTTAGTTGCATGAATAGTCATGTGACTAAGGTAGAAGCTATCTCAGATAAACCTGGGTTTTGATTATCCGGTCCGAAGATTTGATTCTATGAAACTACCGAAAACTAAGTTGAATTATTATTTCAAAAATTATTTCTGATACACAGATTGGCCATCTGGTGGAATCTGCGAATGGAATTTCATCTGAAAATTATTTAGGGAATTTTTTTAAGATCATTATTCTTGATAAATTTATCACGTAGCGTGGTTTTTCTACTGAAATGTATTTGATTATTCTTGAAATTGTGTTCGATGAAGCATTTTTACCTTGTCATCAGCCTGTTGTATGTGCACCATGACTGACAAATACTTCATGGTCGATTGTTTTGTGAGGCGCGTACGCAGAAGTGTTGCAATTATTGCGAATATAACTTACCACATGTTATCATTATCTGCGAATATCTCTCTATACTGCAGGCAATTCCGGGTTAGCCTTGGAAGACGGTGAGGTTAGAGAGCATTAATAAATTTAATCTCAAGGAACAGCATCAGGAATGAAAAGCCTCCAGTAAAACGCATGCTTCGCTTTTATTCTTCATCAAAATGCGGAGACTTGGATTCTGGTTCGCGGATTGATTTTGCTGTTTATATTCAACTGCCTCAGGGACCTGGGAACGACTCGCGCGGCAGCCCGGCTGAGCCTCCCTTTGCCCAGGCTGGAAGAGCTTTTCCCGGAGCAGGCGACGAAATTTCGACAGAACACTCGCAGTACAATGAAGGAAAATCAGGAGGAAATGGCAAATACAAAAAATATGCCGTGAGTTCGCGGAGTTCTTCCCGATAAATTTCTCCACCCTCCGTCCGTGGGCTCAGTTCATTCTGGTCTTGCATTTTTCAATGCTGCTTGTGTTTTCGTGCATGTAATATTGAAATCGATATTTGGGTAGCCATAATTAAGAACAATGATCTAGTAATGCGGTATCGCATTCATTGAAGTACCGCTCGTTCCTTTTTCTAAAAAAAATTGAGCTTAAAAGCGGGGTGCGTGTTATACTCGAGCATAACTTTTTAGGGCAAATTTTATACATTCTTTTGCGCCCCAAACTTGAAACACATTTACTGACGTATAGGAAGAAATCAGTTTCTTCGTGATTAATTTGAGTAAAAATATTTTTGGGCCCAAATCAAACTGGTGAATGAAAACGTGCAACAAAAACGAGTAAATAATATTTCATTAGCCAACATTTTTGTGCCACTGAAAACTTGGGTACACTTATTGCACGGGTTATTAAACGGGTTCACACTGGTTTGGTTTTTCTCAATTGCTGTCTCAAATACTAAGGTACGCGTTTTTCTCAAGGGCAAGCCGTACTTGAGGTAATACGGAAAAATTGACTTTAGTAGGGGGTTTCAAAAGTCTTGCGAATCAACCACAAACGTTTTAATAACTGAAAAATGCGTGTTGTACAATAAAAAAGGCTTTTATGAAGAATATCAGCCCCTCATCGGCGTATAAAAACGGGATACAATTAAATATCCTCTTACCTCTTTATTATTCGAAGCATAAGAAACCAAGTCCATGATCTAATAAAATTTGATTGCATCAGTTTTTATGAAGAATATCAGCCCCTCATCGGCGTATAAAAACGGGATACAATTAAATATCCTCTTACCTCTTTATTATTCGAAGCATAAGAAACCAAGTCCATGATCTAATAAAATTTGATTGCATCAGAGAAAAGTGCACCACATTCTTCGCATGTAGCACGAATTTTGAGAAACTCTTGACAATTTGTGTCAAAAAAACATTTGACTATTCCGGGTTTGACTGAACATAATTGACCTTACGATTTGCCCAAAACACACGCACAGGCACTGCATATGATTTGGACATGTTTTTAACGTTGAAATTGATATATAATATTCGCATTTTAAGGTTTCATCGTATCGATTGTGAAATGGGTAATCACGAGAAGAAGCGTTTGTGTGCCAAAGTACTACAGTATAGAAAAAATTAAGATCACAACAAACACGAATGAACTATAAAAGTTTATGATAATGTTACCCGTTTCTTGGTGCAAGATTACGGTGTATGTCAACATCGAATGTGTGTGGTATTAATATTGTAGTAAATTGGGTCTCTCTTCTCAGTGTGAACGAAGTACAATTGGAATCCCCCATGGACTCCAAGGAAATTGCGGATATAATCAACGAAGTCATCAAAAGCAAATTAATCAATTGCAGTCACACTTCAAGTGAAACATCGGAAACATCATCAACATCTCTGACTCCTACCATGGATGTGTCGATGTCCACGCTTCCGTCGATTCTCGACACAACCCTGAAGAACGAATCGTTGACACAAAATGTTTCGAATAGCAATCAATCGGATTCCACGACATCGCAAAGCATTGACTGTTCAAAAGACGCTCAATCGACAATGACAAAGGAAGAAACGACGACAGAGTCGAACATTTCAACATCATTCACAAGCGTCGGTGACATTGCTCTTATGAACTCGACTTCAGAAAAGACCGAATCGCTTTAGAAGTTCCTGCATGCACGAATTCTTCTGCGACAATTTCCCCTATTTTACTCCTTCCGAAAAATTCTGACAGGAAAGCGATATCGTGTCACGTGTCTGTCTACCTACGAGGACAGTAATTTGTGCTTGCTTGCGAAGAACTTCTTCCTACGCACAAGTGTGTTGTCTCTTTCGGCACGATATGAGCTTCCAGAGGACATTTACAGGTTTGTATGAAGTTTTTCGGCATGAAAATACATGGCGCTTCAATACAAATGCACGAAGTTCATCTGTGATTTCGTCGGCGGGGAACGAAAACAGGCTTGCGTCAACTCAAAATCCCCGAACTATAAAGGATATCGCTCTTTACGTTTACTTAGCAGCGACATCTACTTTAAGCTACGAGGGCTTCAGCCGTAGGTTGTTTCCTGTAAGAGGCGGAGGACAGTCGTCTGATTCGCCTGTTCCCAGCTCCCACACATGCTAAATCTGCAACATGGTGGATCGTACTACAATAGTGCCAAACAAATGTCAGGGATAGAATCAAAGAAGATACTTTAAAATAAATGTTTTTAGCAGCGGGGTAACTGCACTAGAAGAAAGGTCATTTTAAAAGTCACATTTTGGACATCAGCACGATTCTATAAGACACTATCACATTATTTCGAGGAATTCATTCCAAGGGCGTTAGAAGAATATGCAAAAGGGGTGTTGAGAAAATATCCTCGACAGACAATAAAAGGAAAGAAACTTCAGTTTTGGAAGAAGTGCCATAAATTTAAAATAAGTAGAATACTCGAGCATCGAGTGTTTTTCGCCTGAACAATTTACAGTAGAGCGAATTTTATTTAATTCCATATACTACTTGAATGATGCAAAAGCTTTGCAGGTAGAAAAATATTAGAAAGCGTGGCGCTCTCAATGAAATTTCATGCGTGCGGTGCACGTTATTTTATTATATTTCATACCAGAAAAGTTGTTTTTTATTCTTCATATTGCGTCTTTCTCCCTCAGGCTTTTTTTCCAGTTCTCAAGCAGGGCTTTTCAAAACTGCCTCGTTCTTTACACCTCTCAATGCACGAAAATGTTCGTGCACCACTATCAAATACCAAATACAGTATATCAATGCTGTAGTAGTGTAGTTGAACTCACGGGATGCACAAGACAAGGGAATAATCGTTATGAAGTTCATTGATTCACCTTAGACATTCTCGTTCATGTCTGCAACTTATTTTTTCAACTTACGTTTCTTTTTTCAAACTTCTCAAAACGCATGTGTAACTAGGTCTAAAGGAATAGGCGTTTGGAGAAATTCGTGCACAACTTGTTTGTGTCTCACATAGCACAAATTGCCAAGCCAATCCGGCCGGGCAGCAGGATTTGACGTAAGGATTTACAGTAGAATCTTGATGAATACTAAAAATATTATAAATAGATCAGAACTCACGACAATAAAAACAAGAAAGAAGCAAACAAAAACCCCATTAGGTGTAAGCGATGAACACTGGTAAAATATAGGTGAACTCTCTCTACTACGATCTTGGCTACATTGATTTTCTCTGTATGAAACGTTTTTATTCGATTCAATGGGGTTCTCTGCCCATGTTCTAGGGATTCTCTAGAATTAAATTCTCTCTGCAACAATTTTTTTTGGTCCCTTGAATTTCGCTGTAGAGTCCACCCCTATCTACAGTATTTCCAGCTATACACTGTATTCGAAAACTCGACGGCATGAACATTTCTGTTGAATGGGAGCAAATTGGCAAGGAACCCAGCGCGTAATGTCTTACGCTTGAATAAGAGGCACGGGCATTCAACGGAGCGTTCGTTCGGGACGACGTGTTCGCAGTCACGTTATTCGTTGAGAAATCGCCACCTATATCCATAGCGGATGAGGCAAGGCGCCGGAGAGGACCGTTGGTAGAACCTGCGGTCAGGGAGTACCCGGAGGCGGCCGATTGCGACACCGTCTTCCGCCCATATCGCCGGAACCGAATAAGGCCAGGATATTGCCGAGCAGGCAACACGACGACCGCCACATAAAGAAATATTTGCGGGCGCCAGTTCGAAGGCGTCACACGGCGGCGATGCACATCGCGGAATCGGCGTCGAAAACTGTGGCTTTGTTATTGTGATCCATGGCTTTCGTCGCTATAAAATTTGCTCAGTTTTTTTAGAGCTTCTTTTATCAGATACCTCAGGTGAAACGGTGACAACAGACAACAAATGAAAAGAATCCACGGGTCATCACCGATTGTTTCACTCGTTCAAATTCTGGCCTCCTCTGAAACATTCTTGTCAATTTCTCTATTATTGCATCGCATGTTTTAGTAGATCGAACAAAAATCTGTCTCAAATCATTCATGCACAGTATGCCAAAGATTATCAAGCTGTACCAAGTAGTTTTTTTTTATATATAAATAAATAAGTAATCTAGCACCGTGTTCATGCTATCGTACGTTGAAGGAAGTCACTGTCCCACAGATAGTTTACAGTAGGTTAAGGTTTCGGTACTTTATGGACTCCTTACGATAAAAAAGTTTGGAATGCAACACGATTCAATCCAGTAAATCAATTGATTACCTGACGAAGATTGAAAAATTACATTTTTATTTAATTTTTAGCTATATATAATTGCGTGATTGGTGCTTTTAATTTGTCGTAATCCCTGTTGCGGAATGTGATGAGCTGATTTCAAACAGCAATACATTTTGAACAGTTTGAGTTATCACAATAAGTAACGAGAGACAAATGAAAGTTGATTGAGTCACCTTTATGTGATGTTCTTATGATTTTAATAGCATCAGAAGTGTAGTCATCGTGCTGTTTTAAAAATATATCCCTGAACAGAAGATTTGACATGTGATTTCTTTCAAGGGATGTGCAATTGATGCGAATAATGCTGTCCTAGTCATGCGAACATCTTCGAGTGATTGCAATCAGATAGCTGTTCAAGCAGCATCCATTTTTTTATATATCTCGGTTATTTTCCAAGAAGTCTTATAATTCCGCTCCCCCCCCCCCCCCCA
>CAJPEX010000064.1:150322-210015 GCA_905338405.1 Notodromas monacha | reverse complement strand
GTTCCCCCCCCCCCCCCCCCCCCCCCCAGAAATTCCCTTTCCAATTTTTGGCAGGATCGGAAAGAGTTCAAGGAAATCAACATTTTTGGCGGCGGCAGAATTCTAGTTTCTCTGTATCGCACTTTTTCTTCCTATCTTTTTATCTCGTCCTGGACGAAAAATCATGATATTTTCTCCAAAGTTTTCCATATTCAATAAGAGAATTCTTCCAAAGGTCCCGGAGACACTCTCATTCCAAAACTGTTCACATCTTCTCGTCGATCTTGTATACTATTGTCGCAGAACATCAGCTTGATAAGCCCATTCGAGTTCTTTCGCTCACGAATCGAAAAGTTTCACTTTTCAAATATGTATACATTGAATCATTGATCGCAAACATTTCTTCGACTTTCCATGCGGACTTGACCACTTTGAAAAAAAATTGTGGAATTTTTTTTAATCGTTCTCGAAAGAATACCATTGTAGACGTTTTGCTTATGCGTTATTAGAAGTTCCAAGAGGACCAGAAACCCATCTTGCATAGAAGATAGCGTTGCAAAGAAAACTTCGTAAAGATCATTCCGTTTCTACGCCAAGTTAACAAAAATTACTTGAATGTCTTGAGAGTGAGCTCATTCACTGTGTTGATATTTCACTGGCAATGAATTAAAAACCGCGGATTTTATGCCAATCGAGTATGTCAATCGGCTGCATTCCTCGAAGGCGTTGAAAATTCTTCCGAAATAGTCAAGCCTACCCGGATAAGCAACACTATGTAGTGTTAGATTTCATCAGAGCAAAATCAAGGACAGGGTATTAAATTTCTGTCATCCCGATATCAATTCTTTGCGCTCCTATTTCCTCATTATTGTGAAGAGCAGGAGCTCACGTCAAATCTAGATTACCCGGATTCCAATAAGCTTCAGATTCCCTACTCTATAGGGATTGAATCTGGTGAGTCTGGTAGACTTTGTGAAGATTATCCATCTCGCGCAGGTAATTATGAAATAATGTCGACCAATCGACTGCGATGAGAAGTCTAATCCTTCTACCGAAGTTGAACCTCGACCTTCAATTTTGAAAGGAATGAAAACTTTGCAATTAGGATGCAGAACTGCCACAAGTTAAGTTTACTCCGTTTTTTTAAACATTTGATGAGGATCGAAATTAGAGCTCAAAATTGAACCAGTGATAAGAGAATGAATGAATGAACAGAAAACATTATTTGCCGCTTTTCAGCGTTCACAAGGTTANATGAACAGAACACTTTATTTGCCGCTTTTCAGCGTTCACAAGGTTCAATCAAGATTTCCGGAACCAAACCCCCTTCCCATCCAATCCAAATCCACTCAATGACATTGAATCACTTCAGGTAAGAGAAAAGACCGCACAAAAACCACCTCTATAAGTCATGACATTGTTTTGCAGGGGAGTTTTGTTTCTTCTGAAAGTTTCTCCCTATTTTATCAATTACTTATTATATTTCATGGCTTTGGAAGTAGATTTAAGACACCTTTTTTTAGATCAGTTGATTAACAGTATACTGTGTATTATTTTGAATCACGAGCTGTAAGGAGAATTTCCATGACACGTGGAATATTTGTATCTTACGCGAAGGTTTGATATCAAATCACATCCACTTCCAGAATCGGGCAATGCATGCCTGAAAAATTAAGTAGATTAAATTTAAAAGCGACAAAAACTGGATCCAACGAAGTCATCTGACAGAATTCCATTTCTTCGTGGTACTTTTCCCCTCGTTATTAATCGTCTGGGTTCGTTTCTTCTGACCCGCCTAAGCAACAACCCCTCGATTAATAATGACGAGAAGCGACAGAGAATTGAGCCGTTCAAGAGAACGTCCTACGCAATCGCACATCAGCATTTTCATGGCCGAGCCCACACAATGCGCTGCCTCCTGTTTCTCATTGGAATTCCAGCGCCTCCCAAGTGAGGCTACTTCATGTTTTTTATTCGTCAAAAACGCGGTTCTGAGTTCTGACTCGTGTATGCCATCCAATTAGATGGGATATCTCAGAGAACTACTAAGATTGAGCTATCTGATGGATCTATAGGGCAGTGACACTATGTTTTGAACGGGAAAAAAATCCCTGCGTCGAAAATGCGTAGTGTCAGTTGCGTCACTGAATGAATAAAATCGACGATGCATTTTGAATACTAACGTGTGAGTGCCGGTAGCATTTATGAAGAGAAAACATGAATGGTGCCAGCGATTGACCTATCGACTAGAATTTTATCGCACTACATGCTTCCAAAAACATTTTCGCAGGGATTGAATGTGCGTATTGTAAGAAGCAGTGAACCTTTGGGTGACGGAATGACATTTCTGCGATCGGGGATTCAATTGGTGAGGATATAGCTAATAGCATGATATTTTGAAACGATTTTTACATGTATCAGCGTGTTATGTCACAAAATAGCCACAACATTTGCATAAAAAGCGGGGGTTGTCCAAAAGTTTTGAAGGTTAGTGAACTAGTAATTCTGGTCTGATAAGTACGCAGATCAGTTCACATTGAATGAACTTACACTTTGATGAAAAAAACATTCCTTTAGGTCATGCGTTTTTTCAGGTGGGAAAATTTCTTTCATAATGTTATGTCTTGCCCACAGAAAGAGCTTTTTAAAACTGTGATTAGTGAAGAAGACGTTGCATAGCTATAGGTGAAGACTAATTCAACAAAATGTTTCCTGACATATTAGATTATTGCTTGAAGTTTCGGGTTGGAATCGAACCTCATTTTCAGGATTCTCTAGATATTATTGAGTTCAAAAAAGACCTTCATGTACACTTATAATGACAATTGTTATATTATTTCTTGATTAAAATTTACTTATTACAGGAAGACTGCATCTAAACATGCGGTGAGAAGGCTGACCATCTGTGGTGTATATTTTTCAGAATGATGAGGTGATGCGATCATAAGCTTTTTTCGTGTAAAATATACCGTAGATTCATTTCAGTTCGTCTTATACCAGCCATCTCTCGCAAGATTGAAACCTATTATTGAGAAAGATATTTTCCTGGACCTTGACGGAGCCTTTTTCCCCCAATGCTGCATGTCAAATTCACAATTGCAGCTTCTTGTTCTCCTGAAATGCGGGAAAGAAGCGCTAATCCACGGAAATACGATGCATCATTGAACAGGTCCTTTTCGGAGCCTTGCTGTTCCTATTTTCGCCCGAAGGAGACTGCCGGCCATCATCGATCAGGGTTAAGCGCCAGGCGGACTTTAATAGATTCGGATGGTTGGACTCTTCCATTTGGACTGATACAGAAGTGGGTCCAGGTGGCAGAATTCTCGCTTACGACATTCCGATTGAACCCAGCGTGAGTTTTTCCTCCATTTCGATTTTTTTTCCTCGAAAGTTTCACGATGAGTTTTATCGCCTCCTTGATGCTTCCTTTTTATTAACGCAGTACATTTTTTTCTGTATCGAAATAATTTTCATTGAGAAAAAGCATTATAAATGGCGCTCGTAAATTCAGATACACTGCTGCAATGATATGTTTCTTCTGCACCACTGAGCGAATTCGTTTCAATTGTCAACCTTTTGAAGATCAGCGTATTCTTCGTGCTTTTAGAAAACCGAAGGATGAGACAGAGCTGTTTGATTCATTTACCTTTGTTGACAGCGTTATCGACAACTCTGTCAAGAGACAGGAACTTGTCCGTACGGGATGAGATGGATTCAAGGGATGCTGGTGCGAACGGTCGTGTTTAATATGCTGAATAACGTCCTAGGAGAATTATCTTGATGTCCCATTCAATTTTTTTTCACTTTTGCTGTGAGTGTGCATGGGAAATATGAGTGACGAATTCATTTCAGAACATTTTCTAGATTTAATACATGTATGTTTCTCATTGTGTTTTTTTTAGATTGTTGATAAATAAACAAGCATTTCATGGAAGAGAAATGGAGAAGTTTTCACTGAGAGTATGTAAACCAGCATGGGATGAGCAACAATTTTGAAGAATTTTTCAGACAGCTCAATATCAGAGCTTGGATTCTCAATCTTCAATTATAGTACGTCCTTTACAATTTGTGAAAGAAAGTAGGCTCAGCTGTTTGAAAATGTCAAGAGTTCCCTTAAATAACTTCATGAATGTATTTAGCATGAATGGCTAGATACTAATTTGGATAAATAAATTTAGCATACTGTATTACGCTATTTCGAAGTCAGGACTTTTAGAAAGCCTCAAGAAATGGGGTAAAAGCCTAAAAAATGAGCCAGTTTGAGCAGATCCCACTTGCTGATGTCTGCCTGGTGTTGCAACACTACTATAGAATAGATTTTGAATGCTGCGGAGGTCTTGAAATGATATGACAAGGCAATAATTGAAAAAGGGGTTTCTTACACTGAAGATTCAAATGAATCATCCTTGCATTCAGAATAAAGAAAACTTTCAGCAGCCAAAGTTTGTGAATTTTTGAATCAAAGCCTTGCTCACGCAGGGTTACCTTCGTTTCTATAGAACGGTGATTTTTAGTATTACAATGAACCGGCAGAGGCGAAAGCAAATTACTGTACCAATAATCCGTGTTTCAACCAAGAAATTAAAGAAATTAATCTTCACTATAAGGGCACTTTGAAGAGAATAGGTCACTAAGATTGACCATAAAAACAAAAATCCGCCGCTGAAGCTTTCTTTCCCAATATAATGAAAAGCTGTGTACAGTATATCCTTATCTGGACCTCATCAAATATTTAATATTCAATCGTTCTATCGATCATTGCAAGGATTATTTTGTAAAAAAAAAAAAAAGACTTGGAATAAATTGTGAACTTACGTATGTCACGACACACAAGCAACGAGAGGTCAGAACTTTTTCCAAGATTCGCATGGATGGAAAAATTATTACTGAACAACTTTTGGAAAATTAGCGCGGATACCATTGAATCCATGATCTGTATGACCGCTTTTCTGTCGATAGGATTGTTTTGTTGCAGACAAAAAGTTTTTCAAACGTGTTCCTCCTTGCCGAGTTCACAAAGTTAGTAAGATGGAAAAAAACCAGTCCCAAACCTTGTGCAACCTTTAACGTTGTTGCACCCCACTCACTCAGATGTCCTTCCTCCAAACTCCTATAAAACGCACTCACAAAAACCTTCGAAATGTAGTCTACTTCAATCAGTGCATTGTCTTGAATAGTGGTCATTATTTGACGGACGCACAATGAAATAGAAGTGAAATACTGTGTACTCAAGAATTTCTTCCCCCTGACCCTGGATTTGGGATTCTCGAAGCATAGGAATCTGGGTGATTTTCAATCGTTCGCCATTCCATCAAAACATTCTTTTTTCTCTTATCTGGGTGCCTTGCCAACAAGATATACGAAGAGAAAACTGAATGTTCATAATATTATAAATAAAATAGACTTGAAACTTGTTCACGGTATATGTTTATCTGTTTTCGTAGAAAATCCACACGTTCTCAAAACCTTCGTGCTTGACTCGAAAAATATGCTGTAGAATTTCAGTCAATGAGATCATTGAATATTTTGAGATGTGGAGTTCTTTTTGACAGAGATAATTTTCAGACTGGCACTTATTGGTTCATGCTCAGTTGCACTTCAGTTAGGGTACCTACGCTGCTACAGCATACGCATTACTGATGACGTCATCTCTAATAATTATATTCGAGGTGGATCAACCCACCAGTAAAGTCATTACAGCTGGAAAAGGGTGAAAAGAACAAGAGGCTCGTCAAACCATTCAGTGTAAAACATGTTTTGGAATGATTCACCTTGCTCAACAAAGGGCAATTTAATAATGAAATCTGCGGAAAGTTGAAAAAATAGCTTCATCAGGGGGTGAATCTCGAATACACTTGTAGGCGATTTCCGCCTTCTTTGTTTCTCATTTCACTTGAAGAAATATATATCCCTCAATTGTTTGTAAAGCTTGACTTTTCATTCAATGAAAAAAGTTTAAGAAATTTACTGAAGATTCATTCAATTTTCCAGAAGATAAGCTGGATCTCAGCTTTGTTTTGGTAAAATTGGAAGAAAATGGAATGGCAAGTTGACTTTTACTAGATGAATTTTTCAAAGTTATACATTGGTTCAAAGCACTCACGACCTTTTTATTAAAAAACTTGGGTAACGTTTTTCCGGTTCCCCTTTTATTGTGATTCAAAAGAAAATATTGCATCAGGTTTAGCTTACCCAGTAAAAAACAAAAAGGTTTACTTTGATAGCGTAAATAATTGTCGGCGTTACAGAAAAATCTTATTAAATGAGAAATCATATTTAATGAAAATTTTGCATCACAATAAAATTCTGAGAGTGGGCAATGGCTTGCCTGGCATCTTAAGTCATTGCATAGCAACAAGTTTGAATCGGTCAGAGAGTGAGGCCCCTCCTCATCTCAGCGCTTGGCGCCACTGAAGTTGCACTGCCCATGCACAAGGCAAAACTCATCCAGAATTCAAGCCTTACCAATTGTGGCTGGCTAAGACCACAGATCTTCCGATTTGATTCTCTGACCTTGGCCCTCAGAATACGCTTAGGACGTGTTCAAGACATCCTCAAGTGACAGTTTTCCTTTCTTTACATTGTGTGCAACATAGTTTCAAGCGCTGTGTCCAGTTGAACTTTACGTTGTGTGATGTGATTCAAGCCAGTTTTTTTTTCCTGTTTTATTTTTGCGACGAAAAAAAAGGGAAGCCATCAATTGAAAGCAAGTTTACCCATGAATTTGAGTGCCTCATGCTCCACGCTTAACGTGGAAGCAAGTCCTGTATCTTATTGACGTTCCTGTGCAAAACTTGTTTTTTTTGCAGGAAGACAATGTCCAAAAATGCGATGAGGGCATAACACGGAGAAGGGGCTGAGAAGGTTTTCTCACTTACCGTGTGTGCCTTTGAGCAACGCTAATTTCAACTTTATCATTGAGTGTCCTTGAATTATATTAATTTTCTGATTATCCACAGAAATAGAGAAATTAATCCTCTTGTTAGCTGGATACATTATTGCCTTTCTTGAAACTATAGAATACCCGCTGTAGGTCTCGAAATCTTTAAAGGCTTTGAGAAGATGATACAAATGAACACATTCCGCAAGACCTTGGCCCTCAGGTTGGCATTCCGGAAGACTTTGCAGAATGCACTAAAATTGCCTCGGGTCAAGTCGGGTGTTAGAAATAAAAGGGGTATCTTTCTCTTGATGAAGAGTATTCTAAATCATGCCGTCTACTTGCGTTAAATTATTCCTTTTTAAGAAACTGAAAATCTCATGCCTTGAATCAAAAAGCTTGGCAATTCAGAATTTGACTCATCAATCAAGCGACGTTAAAAGACATTGAACCATAATAAACCTTTCGTGTTAATGTTCTATATACAATATTTTTGTATGTGCATATAATGGAAGAAATTCGACGCTGTTGTATCTTTTTAGACAAGCTTAAGCACACACAACTCCATTCAACAGGCTTGATGGATGAAGTGATCCAGCACTCGCAAGGTCAAATTTTATATTCGAGCTACAGATACTCATATTCAGATGGAATGGCTGATGTAAGATATTTGCATTAAAAGATTCATTTCTCTCGCTTGCAATCTTTTAATTTCATTTAATCTTTTAATTCCCTTTTTTCCCTTTTTTCATAAACATGCCAGTACTGTATATTTAATCTGTTTACCACGTCTACCAATAAGTGGTAATTCTTCATGGTGATGATAATTAATCTAGTGTTCTCGAATAAAACAGAATATTCGCGGGAAATTAATACGAAGTTTATTCTAGCGCGATTATAGAACAAATTATTCAGAAAGACAGAAACGCACAACGCATTAAATTAATCGCCGCCTAATTCATAGTAAACACTTGATCTTGATAGGAACGATATTAATAGAAAACGAATGGGATGCTGTAATTAAGTTTTTTTTGTTCATCGCCAGTAATGTCCAGATTCATTCGATTATTGGGTTGAAGTTTTTTTTAGAACAATGGAATTCTAGCATCCTGAAATTCTGAACATGATCATTACCTTCATTTAATATCTCAAATGCTTCATAAAAATGCATTCCGACATGATTCGATGCGTGCTGATAGATTCAAGCCGATTTATTGTGGTTGAAAATTTCAACAGATCGAAAATATTGATGATTTAGATTATTCTTCTCAATTCGCATAAAGCTGTTTCAAAAAGTGATAAGCCTAATTCACGTAGACATTTAGATCAACTTCAGAGATTCCGAGGGCACAAAAATGCTCGGAAGTGGAATTGGATCATGCGTTTAGAAAATGTCTGGATCGCCAGAATGTTTGTGTTTAAGCCTCTCTGGATATCATTTTACTAACTGTTACTGTATTCTTGTAACCAACTTTTCCACCACCAGCCTGATCTGATTCACTCCGATGGCTGGTATGACACGTTCTTTTTTCAGAACAATCAGTGTGCAATTCAATTGTTTTCAAGAATCAGATAAGTCATTGAAAAATGATGACAATAAAATCTATATTGCGCAAGAAAAGAGACGGCGAAGAACTCAACAACGAAGAAATTGGATCATTTATAAAAAGTTTAATCATCGGCGAAGTGAGTGATGCACAGCTAGGTAAGTCACACTTAAAACTCCTGATGTTTCATGATCCTGCAGTGATATTTTGTAGATTCCTTTTTTTAATGTGGTTCTTGGAGACACGTTTGAAAATAAAAATGATACTCAAACTCATTTAAAATACTGTAATGCGATTTGAAATAATAGTTTTTTTTTTTTTGCTTGCTGCACCGATTATTTTATGTTTGAAACTTCGGGCCACAAAACAATCCCCACGATAATTTCAAAGAAGGTTCTCCATGACTTTGTCCAATTTCAGTCAGCGTTAAAAAATTCTAATTATTATTGTATTTTTAATGAAGCGCAAACTTACTTCCGATTGTATGCCTATAGGGGCGATGATGATGGCGATTTACATCAATGGATTGACGGAAGCTGAAACCACCCACTTCACGAAGTACATGATTAATTCTGGTGAGAATTGGAAGAATCAAACTTCCTTTGAAATGCTTTATAATTTTTCAAGGATAATTATTTTATAATTTTTTTTACGTCTTTTGCGATCATCGCTGTCATTTGTAGGAAAATATTTAAATTTAAAGTCGTCCGTAGTGCGGTTCATTTACGAGTTGAGGAATAATAGCTACTCATTTAAATTGAACTTCCATTCGTTAAGGGCTTCGTGTGTCATCCGTATATAACTGGGACTCCCAGAAAAATTCCTACAGGTAAAAATCCCGCCAGCACGATAAGTGAGAATGTGATGATCGGTAGAATGAGATGAATGAACCATGAATAGCTATGCATATAAAATGTTAATGGCGAAGAAATGAGCAGTTAAAATGTTATTTTATTGCGTCTGAGGACGTTTATCATCCACTACCAGCACGTGCACTTTTTATTTCCTAAAACATAAAGCTCTAAAAGTGAGGTGCCAAAGTAGAAATCTCTTCTGGATTTATTTCATTCAATTTGAAGTGCGTCATATTTGAAAAACATGCAGGGAATAAACTGTTCAGAAAATTATATTTGTAACATCAGGGTGTTATTCTTATGCGGGAATTAATTTTTTTTCTGAAAAATTGAGGTGCACACACATCTTGCTTGAGAAGCATTGTGCCGCTGTTTCAGTGGATACTGTACAATGTATTTATATTTCTTACTCGATTGAGCTGAAACCTGTAAGCTGGAAGACATTTCCAATTAGTCGTTTCTAAAAAAAAAAAACACATGCTTCACAACTGTTAAACTGTATCAAAACCATATTTATGAATTTTAAGTTAATGAAAAAAAAGTATACCAATGTTTGAGTATTTGTTTCTTTCAGATTCGTGCAATATTGTTCAGTGCGGTCCCGCTGGGCTTTCTCCTCACTCAAACAAGTCGTTCTCAATAATAATGATAAAAGGAAAGGACGCAAAAAGATACTGCAGATTTGCATACTTTCCGTACCTTATTTTTTTTCATCATCAAATAGGATGTCACCAGAGCTTTGGTGTAGGTTTCTTGCTCGTTTTATGCAACGTGAAGGAAACATGCAAGGACATGTCCCTCATCCTTTTGTCCAATTTATGGCTCTATATGTTACGCTCAGCGTTATTCCAACTAGCAAAGAAAAGCTGCCAGACTCGTTCTTCGTCGTAGGGTCGACGCTGTCGTGGCCGGATGAGTGGATCGGCAGGGTTGTTGACAAGCACAGCACGGGTGGCGTGGGAGACAAGATTTCTTTCTCCCTCATTGCTGTTCTGACGGCTTGCAGTGATGTGAAAATCCCCATGATTTCCGGCCGCAGTCTCGGAATAACCGGTGGAACTCTGGACAAGCTCGAATCCATACCTGGTAAGGTATTGGCGGACTTTTCCTCTCCCGAGAAAACTATGAACATAATTTTATTATCGGGAAAATTTTCCTCAATGCCATGTGTCTTGAAAACTTCCTTTGACTGCAAACTTCAGAAGAAGGAAAAAAAATGAATAACGGATCAATTCCTGAGTGAACGTGGTCCGCAATTCCTCAGAACGATTGCCTTTACTTTTTCGATGACTATTTGATTTATCGAAGATCGATGAGCCCTATTAATTCTCTCTTTAAAGATCATGGCAGTTTCATAAAGCAGCTTATCTGAGCTCGCCATATGTGGCCTTCGGCTCCAGACATCGAAGCAGCATAGGACGAAGAATACTTTTCGAGAAAAACTTGTTCGAAATCACGAAAAAAAGGAATTTTATTCATAAAAGTTCTTTTGAATCTGGATGGAGCGACTTGGCAGAATGGAACTTTTCTGCCACCATGCAGTTGATTTATCCGTTGCCCTTAAGACTGGTTTATTTATTTTGAATTCTTTTTAATCTCTTCAACGCTACGGCTACATTATCCACAACAATCAGATTGCACTGAAATGAAATTGAGCTTTCTATAAGCCGTGGGAGAGTAGTCAGCTCTTCCGACACACAGTACGTGTCTGCGAAGTAGAAAAAGAAATAGTGGAAATGGGGAGCATGGAAATTCAAAGGCTAAAGAGATACCATCTGTGATTGAAGGAGCTAAAATCCAAATGCGTTTTATTCACGAGGAATAAATTATTCCATTAGAAAGACAAAACCTTTCTATTGGACAAACCCATCCCATCCAAAGTGAGTCCCTGCTTGAAAACTGAAAATGTTGCGTGTGTCTTGGGCGCGGACAATATTTGGACGTGCTCGATTTGACGCTATGGTTTCAAGCATGGAGTGCTCACTCTATCTCTTAAATTTCACCTCCGGGATGTGACAAATTTATTTTGTTTCCCAGTAGTATAGTATCTTTTAAAAGCTTTTTCGATAGGATTTAAGGTTGGACTGACGCCGTCAGAAATTCTGGAAGGTTTACGGAAAAACGGTTGCGTGCTGTGCGGGCAAACTGATGACATCGTGCCTGCGGACCGCTTGATGTACGCTTGCCGCGACGAGACCGAGACTGTCACCAACCGGAACTTAATCAATGGTGAGGCGTCGAGTCGACAGCACTTAGCAACGGTCCTAAATGACGGTCCCTAATTTTTCAGCTTCCATCATCTCGAAGAAGGCAGCCGAGGGGCTCAATGCGCTCGTTTTGGACGTCAAGTTCGGCGCTGCCAGCACGCTAGGAGACGTGCTGGAGGCCAGGGTTGCGGCTGAGGACATGGTCCGGAAAACATGAATCCAATTTTCTCTGGGCGCGAAACCAGAAATATTTTTAACGTGCGTGTTTTTCTCTCGTTTTTCTCGTTTCAGGTTCGCGCTGCTCACAACGTCGGTATTAAAGCCAGGGCTTTCCTAACCGAAATGAACGACCCAATCGGGCGCATGGTCGGAAATGGGTTAGAAATTCGGGAAACCGTTGAATTTCTGCGATGGGAAGATGCTGGCGAACGAACTCCGGATTTGCTTGAGCTTGTTCTAACGCTCGGTGAGCAATTCATCTAAATTTTAAACTGCGATGGATGTTTTTAGACAAATATTCAGTGTGAGAAAGTATACACATATTTATAATCGATTCGCTGTTTTCCGATCTTTGGACTGTTGAGAAAAAAAATCCACTCCATTGTAGAAGTTTTTACTCGCTGAACAAACATGTCAACGGTACTTTGTTTTTTACGATTCACTCAAAAACATCCGAGGCAATCGAAAAATTTGTCAATCGCAGTATGTCCTCAAGCAGGGACACATCAGTGCTCTCGACAACATTTCTGTAAACTTTTGAGAATTTTATGAAAATTAATTTTTGAGGATTTCATTTTATAAAAAAAAACTGGGTTGAATACTGTACTGATCAAAAGTTTGGAACGCGCATTGAATACATTTCTGGACGAGCATCTAAATTCTGAGAATGTGAGTGATCGAGTAAAGCTTTAACGTCAATTTCTTTTGAATGCAATGCGATTCAGCAAGGAAATGAAGTTTCTAATCCCATTCACGTGTGCGATCTTCAAACTGTTCAAGACTGTACGATAGACTTTTTTTTTTCCTGAGGTGATTGGATTCGACAGATCGTTTAGTTTCGGGTCTCGCTGTTTGCTCCCATCCCAAAAACTCCTCTTCGGGGGTTTTTTGTTTGGAACAGGACGCGGATAAGCATTTATCGTCGTTAGATTCGTCTCCATAGCAGCCCCTTCCCCTAAGTGCATCTCCACCAGACTTCAAACGGGGAGAAAATGAACTCCGTATAAGCTTCAGCCTTGACGACGGCCTAGAAACGAGTCGAAGCGACCCTCGTGTTTCTCGTCATTGTAGGAAGCCACATGCTGCAAATGACTAATCAAGTGTCCAGCTTCTCAGAGGGCGAACAAATCATCAGACAGAGCCTGGCCTCGAAGAAGGCTCTGAAAGCCTTTGAAAACATGCTGGCTTTCCAGGGTGTCCCTGCTGAAGTTGCTGCTGACTTGTGCGAGGGGAAATACGACGCGGTTTTGCCAAAGGCCACGACGACTGTAGTGCACCACAATGGCGATCATGGTGAGGTCCTATTAGACCATTATAATGACGCTCCCCAAACATGCCCTCTTGAACTAATGAACTTAGTGCAATGGCAATCAATCAAACGCGGGGTTACAAAGATGCGGAGCTTCGATGTTCATTGCCATTTTTTCAGCGTTTTCAATAAATTGGCATGTATTTTTTTATTTGAAAAAATTCCGATCCTCCTCAGGAAACTTTCGCGGAAAAAATATTCCACGAGAGAAAAATGTACCAAAAACAAATTTTGAGAGACTGATTTTATAATTTTGGGGAAAGGGGTTCGCCCGGCTTTCATTTCGACGTTGAAAAAAATAATTGATGCATAAATGCATTAATGGCTGAAGCAATTACTCTATTTCATGTAGATACTTGCCTTCAGTGGATTCATTATGATCCATTTTAGAAAGGTTTATTCAACAGAATTTTGTTTCTTTTTGACAACCATAGGAGTTTCCATCACGAGGGCTGTACGCGCTATGATTAGGATTCAATCTGGCTTAAATATGAGCACTTATTTCGATTATACAGTATTATACTTTTTACTTTATACATTCTCAGACTTCGTGCAGTAAACTTTTTTTTTTCAACGTAGGGTTTTCTTATCCCGCAGGATTTCGGCGGGATTTTCTCCAGTACCATCAGAAAGATTCGTCAACGAAGTTTCTTTTTTCTTTTGCATTCAGTACAGCGACAAAGAGTTTTGTTTTTCTTTGCTCGAAGGTTACGTTGCCCGCATTGACGCAGCCGTGATTGGACATCTAGTGCTGGAATTGGGTGGGGGGAGGTTAAAGAAGACCGACAAAATTGACCACGCGGTTGGGTTCGAGCTGCTGAAAGTCGTCGGAGACCAGGTCACTCTTGGAGACCCGTGGATCGTCATCCATCACAACGAGCCTTTGTCGGGCAGTTTCGTGTCGCGGGTCCAGGCCTCGCTGACTACTACTAAGGCCATAAGCGTCAGGCGTAATCGCGTCTTGGAGGTCGTCAGTCAGCCCGGAGACGAAATCAATCCCTTCCACTGAAGCCGCAAGGCGTTCCTTCACATGGTAGGCGGATAATCCAAGCCGACCTAAAATGTAGACTTTTTTCTGCATGAAATTCCAGCGAAGCATGCTGCGATCAAATCGAATTCAAGCGTCAGTATCGGCTGCTTCATAAAGCCATTAAAAAACCGTATCAGATTGAGGTCACCTCGAATTCATTTATGCTCTCACCCGTGACAACCAACAATGTGGGTGCTTCAATACAGAGTCTAAAATTTATAAATCAAATGAATACGCAACTCGTTGGATTCACGCGGCTTAATTTCATTCACGCTGTACTTCATATGGCAAGCTTTCAAGGTGAAAAGCTTCGTTTTTTTCTTTTTTGCAGAAAACCCATAGGCGGAATTCATTTCTGAAGATGAGGTGGAAGCTATTCGTGCATCCGGAGAAAATGAGAAATAACGCTCATGAGACTGATGAGCTAAAAAGATATACAGGTTTCTTGAACGAAGTTCTCTGGAACAATTTTTTTTTCTTTTTACAGAGAATATCGTAAGGGAAATCTAAGAGGGGCCACAAAAGTATCGCTTCAGAGTTTAGAAAAAAGCGTTGCATTTCAGAGTCAAGCGTTGTTCAGTAATGAATAAAAAATAATTCGCAGATATAATATTCGTGCGGGCTAGTGATTTTGATGACTACAGCATAACCTGAGGGAAAGTAAAACTGTCGAGATCGATTAATTTTTTCTCCGAAAAGGATTTTCTATTAAAGACCTGCAACGGAAGTTCGTTTCGTGGTCGATTACTGATGCCTAATTTGCTGTTCACATCAGAAAATTGTATTATTCCTGGAAGAAATTTGTATTATTCCGGGAATTCGGTTCTGGTGACCTGCGTGATGCTATTTGCGGGCTTATGTGAGTTTCGCGGTGAAAGAAAACTAAACGATCAAGTTGCTGGCACACATAATTTCCTTTCGATACTTCGGCCTCAAACTACGAGTGCGTCTCATATCTTATGAAAATTATCGTTTGAGTTTCGATTTTTTGAACGACGACTGTGTGAATGTCGTCCTGCTTGGATGGGATGAATTCCCATCAGTGAGTTATACGCGTTCAGTTTATGCGTTTATCCAAACACAGACATGAAATAAAGTGGGATTGGTTTTGCGAGGACGATACAGGTGGTACCTCGCAATTCGACCCTAATCCGTTGCTGGACTAGGGTCTAATCTAATTGCGAGACAACTTCAAATGTCATGTTTTTTTACATGGCATTTGACGATTCAGGTTGCTCCGCAGGTCGAATTACGCGGAAGAGGTCTAATTGAGAGTCGACCTCCCTGCAAATTCGACCGTCAAATTGCGAGATACCACCCCCCTCTTCGGTGGACATGATTTATTTAAGGAGAGCATTATTATCATTACTTTCAATATATTCAAGGAGCCGTATTGTGTACGTAAGAATAACAGTTGTTGGAGATTTTCAGGCATCTTGTTTGTCGTAAATCCAGTATTATTTAAATCTTGTGCATCAGTACGTCTGTGTCCAGATGGCAAAAAAGTCTCTGAAGAAAGTTTCTCTCTGTATCTGACCATTAAATCAGATTCGAATTAGAAGACCCAATCTGGCATACATTGCTCTCCTTTTTTATTTTGACGAGCCTGAAGAACTTTGACAATGATGAAAACTTCATGACATTGAAATACAACTTGGGGGGGGGGGGGCATCTTCCGAGCATTTTTTCTTGAAGATGTCATGTTTTCTGCGTACGTGTTCTTCTTTAGACATACTGTATTTGTTAATCGCGGTTTTGAATGCGCCACAGTAAAGTCGAAACACAAGCGTAACATGGATAATTTTTTTCTCGTTCAGAAAGGGCTCATGAAGTGTTAATATCCGTGAAAATGACACCTCCGCCAGCATTGCTACTCAGTTTCAACCAAAATGATCAACAGCGCGTGTATCTGAAATATTTTGCAGCAAATATTTAAAAAACCTTCCTTCAAGGCCCTAGCGTCGAGCTTCATCCAGACCTTGGTATTTTACGCTTCAAAATATTAAAGCATTACGACGAGACGAAAGCAGTGCAGCTCCGACAGTGACGAAGTACGTCGATGCTTTTCGCTGATCTCCTCAAATTGGACAAAATTTTGACCCTCAGCAAGGAACATTCTAAGTTGAGTCTTCGCCGAGAAGCGTGTTATGTATGACACGAAAAGCGGGAAGTTCGCGAACGCTGAGATGGGATTTTCTCCGTACGATATTCGCCAGAAGCACGAGAAAAGGCAATAAAAAGAAACAAAGCGAAAATTTTCTCCCGCTTCCGTGTTTTTTCGCGTGGAGCGAACATTTTGACCTCGTGGCCAGGGTGCAATTTGAAGTGAGGTTATCGAAGCAGTTGAACTCGCCCCTTCCACCCGGGCTACCCGCGACCAGCATGTACTCACCGAATGTTCTACAATGCTTCGAAATACACTACAAGTCACGTCGGACAGCAAATCATTTAAAAAAAAAAAAAAAAAAAAAAAAAAAAAAAAAAAAAAAAAAAAAAAACAAAAATAAAAAAAAAAAAAAAAAAAAAAAAAAAAAAAAAAGTCACAGCATAAACCAAATGCTTTGATCCATCGCGGTATACCGAATTGCATGCTCCGGGAAGGATATTGCTTCCAAATTACAGTCGGTTTCTAGCCCTCTGTCTAGGCAGCAGCAGAAGATTTCAGGCATAATATTAGTTCCAGATTAGAACTGGATCTACTGAACTCAATCGTCGAACGTTCTAGTACTGTACAGCGGATATAGCCGAACTCGAAATTTTCTCGAATTTCCCCATTTTGATTTTTTGCAGGTATGTAACTATTTTAATGCTCAGTAAAATTTTAAATTAAAAAGGCGGGAGGGCGAGTGAAACGGTAGCCAAAACGTGTATTCCTTCTTCGAGAAAAGTCGTATAGTACAGTACACTGACAGTATTGGCTTTTCTGGCTGATGTTGCGGCTGAGGAGAAAAATGTTATTATTAATACAGTATATTATGTCTGTTCACAGGGACGTTTCCTTGAAAATATTTACAGCAACGTGTGTAAAGGTTTCTTTCATCATATGCGTCCGACACTTTTTTTTTTTCAAGGTGTTCTGGCGTTGGCAACGTGCAACACGTCAATTTCCCAGCTCTCGGAAGACATCGTCTTTCTGATCAAGGGGAGAAAGACCTGTATAATGTGCGAATGTATGAAAAAATCTGAAAGACTAGTGATTTTCCTGAAAAACGATTATTCATGCAAAAAATGTAGGGGGAAAGAGAATACAGTTTCGCATATGTTGTGACATTTTCGTTGAGATCTTCAGTAGAAAATGAACAGCTGCACTCTTTTTTCAATTATTTAAATTGAATGGAGTCAGAAAGTTGACCATCCAGTGCTGTCAGAGAATGCCATGCAGATGTTTGTCAGAAAATGCCACACAAAGGAGATGACCAAGCATAAAAATGCAGGTGAACTGGAAACTTGATCTTGCCTTCCACTTTGTTTTCGAAGGAATTTTTCCTGAATACTTAACTGTATTTTAAGAATAATGAGTCTTATAAAAGTTCAGCAATGCTTGACAAAATCATTGTTTATCTTTCCCTAGATTGCGGAAATTTAAGAAGGAAGTTAACCCTGTGAATATTGTATGTCAGCGTGAAAGTATTTGGGTGTGATGATGCGATTTAAGGTATGATTCTTGCTTTACAAAAATAGTGTGGTGATGAGGAAATTTCAGCATATACCGTATTTTAATTTTGATAATCATATGATTAGATGCAAGCATTTTTGGATAGATGCTCCAATATACAACCCCGACCATTTTTCGTGCCTTTTGTCTTTCTCCCAGTTGCTGTATGTACGAGCACAGTGGCTTGTTTTAATTTTGTAGACCTTGAATATTAATCAGTGCATTTCCCAGAAAATACCGCCTTCTGATCTTGCTTTCTTCGAGACTCAGAAAGTTTCGCTTCATTTTCAATTTAGAAGCCCCTCTAGAAAAGTGGGACTCTCCCAAAAAAAATTTTTCGGGAGGCTTCTAACTATATCTGGAACCGTATCGCACGACTCCGTTGGCTTATATGCACTAGCAATTCGGCATGAAATTTGCGTATGCTCCGCTGAAACCCACTCAGGCATTCCACATTAAATTGAAATCAGGAGACAGGAAAAAAAATCAAGATCCTCTCGATTGAGAGGGCCAATGCGTGATATACAGGAAAAAGCATCAGCACGCAAACATCGTCGTCGGTTCCTTTGAATAAAGCTCGTTTGATTTTTGTTCACCTTCTGTTCGTGACACACGCGAAGGCGCTTGGAATTCTCCATGTGTCTTGCAACTGAGTAATGAACTCGTCTCGGCTTTGTGTACACTGTACTCATCACCCAATGCACGAACATCAAACGATTCAGTGAAAAAAGTCGCAATCAGAAGTTATGTTGCACATGAGTCCCGCCCTTTATTCAGATGTGGAAATCATGCATTCTCTTCCGTCCAATGAAACTCGCATGGGAAAATTTTGGATCATTACTTTCGTATCAGCATCACCAGCACTCGAAACTACAGGTAGGATTCACTGAAATCTATAATTGGGCCAGTCACCTTACGTTTGCCGGAATGAAGAAAGAATGAAAAGGTCTTGGCGAGGATAAAATAGTCGCATCATCGCGTGACATGGAAGATGAACTCTATAAGAGATCCCAACTTCAGAAAAGCTTCAACCTCGGTTAAAAGCAGTAGTCTCCAAGGAAACCGTGCCCGTGAATAAGGTCGAGTTTGATAGTGTATTACGGATATACAGTACATGCAGTATCTCATATTTTAATGTTCCTGTCCATTGATATTCCAAGAATATCATTGGACCGACATTGCTTATCGGTAACAAGAAATTATGGCGGAATTAGTATAGTAAATACTGTAGTACTGTAATAGAATTCTGAATCTCGTTATTCAGGATTTCACAAGCATCTTAGGCAAAAAAGTCGATTATCAAATTTTGGACCTGTAACGCTGCTTTTTAGAAGGTCTGCAGTATATGTTTTCCTTGTCTCTCGAGTGTAATGTCTGCGATTTTTTAAGCTTTGGAACAGAAAAAAATAATTAAATTGATCCTTTTGATCTCGGGGAACTAGCCGCAGCCTCAAAACTTCAATTACATTAAGAGAAAAAATAAAACCACGCCTGAATGCAACATTCAGTGAAATAACAACACATTTTGTTGAGTTTCGCATCAAAGAGAGCTGAATATGTTTTTGATCAGACATTTCTTTCACGAGAGTTTCGAGTAAATCAGGAAGTAGGGCCATTTGCAAGGTGATGGTTTTTTTTTTTTGCTCGGCAAATAACAAGTTTGTTCAAGGTTATCTGGAGAGGAAAGGAGCGAGTCACAGCAGTTACTTGTGAAATAATAAACTGTGGAACACGTGCAAGCTTTCCATAACTTTCGGTCAAAGTTTTCTGAATTTTTATTGTTAGCGCATGCCAGTTAAACTCCTCTGAAATGAAGAAAAAACATTTGCGAAGTTCCATGCCTTTCCCTTCATTCATTCATCTCTCTCTGTCTTTCTGTTTCTTGATTATTGTGACAGCTGCATGTGCTACTTGCGCAACGCTTTTTTCAAAAAGCTTGAAAGAAAACTTATCAAGCATTGAAAAAAATATTTCAGCATGAATCGAGATACCTTCAAGATGTACCATGCTCTTCTTCGATCCTATGAATCAGGCTACTTCATTCATGACAGAACATCATGAAGAAAAGAGTCAAGAGCTTTTACCACTTGCCAGCATAACGTGGAACATGGGAACTCATTAAAATATGCGTTTATGAATTACATACAAAAATACAGTAGTGCTATTGCTGTACTAGACCAATAAGTTATACTTTACGCTGACAAAGGCAGACATTTTGTATCTTACACAAGGAAATTATTACCTGGAAACAGGCTTTCGAAGAATAAAAAGGGCTTGGGGCAAGAAAAATATTCCTGCGCAGATGAGAGAATGTTGTAAAGAAGTTCTACGGACATAACTTCATAAAATAGAATACTGGTACTGTATATGGCTTCTGCTATTGTACTTCTTCTTTATACTCTACATTTCAGATGTCAATGAACAAAGAATTCAAAAGAATACAACGGAAATTTTCATCACGCCCGTTCCACTGTTCCGCTGATTTCCGTCGGTGAGTGATTTGTACATTAGGTCGCTCGCGACTTTTTCGACGGCGGGAAGCAGCAAGTCCCGACATCAAAGGCTAGCCGCTGCAACGGCAATGGTCCTTTTCCGCGTTGGTGGTACCCAAACGCGGAGGTTGGACTGCCTGCAGTTGCGAAGGGCTTTCGAAGGAGTGTCTCCACCCTGCTAGTGAAAGGCTTTCTCCCAACTACTGCGAAAAAGGGCGCATTTCTGGTTTTTTTTTTTTCAACCTGCAAGTCCTTTCTTCATCGTCTCCCTGCTGGTGAGCCTGGCTATTGATTGTTCAATTGTGCATGCATTCCAAATTCCATCTAATATAGGGCAGATTTTTCTCGGCCCTATTAATTCGCGGAGGAATATTTTAAATATTTTTCCGCGCTAGACAAAGCCTCTTTGATTGCTGGTACGACTTGGATTAAGAACACAAAAATCCTTGTTTAATTGGATCTCCACTCCTGGTCCTGATAGCTTCTCTTACGTAGATTCCATTTAACAGAGCGGAGGTTCTCGACCCTGTCAGCTCGTTGGGCCATTTTTAAAATATTTTTCAGCAATATACAGAGCTTCTTCGATTTTTTTTTCTTTTTAGAGGTTTCTGTGACTTGAATAGAGAACATCGAAGTCATTGTCTAATGAGATCCCCACTTCTTGTGTTGATATCATCTCTTATGCAGATTACATCTAATGGAACAGAGGTTCTGAACCCTGTAAATTTGCGAAGCCATGTTTCATGACAGGCCTCTTAGACACTTCTGTAGAGGTTTTACAGTTTTAATTAAGATCCAAGGAGTCCTTGTCGACGTAGAATTCTTTTTTTATTACTGTACTTTTCTTAAACGTAACTGGTAATTGATCGTAATTTTTCCATCGTATTGTTTCAATTTTTCTACCAATTTGTAAATTCATTGAATTACTGCAGTAGACAAGCTCCTGCTGAATGGGGACCCTGATTGGAGCTCATACAGTATACGGCTCCACGAATCACCTATAATGAGAGCCAGCACTGATCCGCGTAGATGAGCATTAATTCCAACACATAATTTGGCAAGTTTCGAATCATTGTTTATGATGTTGATTTTATCAGCGATTTGATCGCCGACGAACCTGAAGTAAAATCCTTTTCTTCGACGAGGGAAGCGGATTAATCTCAAGATAACAGGCTGGAAAAAAATTAAATTGCGCACTCCTCCGGGATTATTTGATATAGCATTTTTCATTCCCTTTTTATTACTGTCTATTCAGTCATTTTAAAAGCTTTATAAATTTTCGGAAAGTCTTCATTGTCGGATCTAACTGTGGATATTTTCTACAGGCCTGGGGAAAGTTTTCATATAGTACCCGCGGGTTAAAATTAAAAAAATAAAATAAAATAAAATAAATTGTGCAACGCAGACATGCTACTGCAGCTTTGAAAAATCATTTGAGGATGAAAGAGCCAGGCTTACATTTTTTGTTGTTGCAAAAATGGTCTCATCGTATACATTTGCAATCGTGTTTGTGTTTGAATTTGCCTTTACCTTTGAACTGAATTAATTCTGCTGGTAGCATCGGTGAAACCGAGAAATGCCAAGTCATTCGGCTGTGATAAGGTCACAGCAGTAAGATGATCTTAAACTTGTGTCTTTATGCTATAATGAACTGAAACAAGAAAATTTCAAAGGAAAATGAGTGGTTGGATTTGGTTGAAGGTATTTGATAGCTTAAATTTACATCAAAATAAGTTACAATATAAGTTACCTGGTGTATTTGAAATCCGGAATGTACTGTATTGGCTAGAATACATAGGTTAGAGCCCTGCTGTGGTTTCTTCTAATGTATTTCTCTGATGCGAGAGAATTTCTACAGAAAAATTCTTGATTTGAAGGATGACCCATCTTGCTGCTTCTTTGTGAGATGCTTTTTTATTTATGGTTTCCCCTCGACGTATTTGCGCATCTGACAGTTCTTAGAACCCTGAAGTTTATTTCCAACCTTTCGTCGGAGAGTCGCACGAATGATGTTTCCCCGATCAATGAAGTGCTTTATAACCGAATCAGGAAAAGCGGAAACTTCATCATCGTACCGCACAACTTCGTATCCATTTTTTCATGAATGCACCACCTCTCATGTCGGGTACTGGTATCGGATTGATACATAAAATCCACCCTGTGCTGCACCCGCAGAGCATAATAATTGTATGTCTGCCAGGGGATTACGAATCGTGGTTTTGCTGAAACGCTGACCAATTCTCTGAGCTCGGAATCTTTTGATGGACGAACGCGTTCATATGACTCAAAACCTGAAGTTCCTTTCGCAATATCCTTCTTTGCATTCATCATTGCCGCTTTCCTGGAATAAGCAACAGCTCTATTCAGCTGCTGACGCTGAAGCATATTGAAAACCATTTCACTGGGATTTTCCGGGGGAAATTATTTCGAAACGTAAGCTTTGATACAAGTATAGAAGCTTTATTCTTCATGAAGAACTTTGACGAATCACGATTTTTGAAAGCTTGAACAATTTAAAAAGTTTGATCAAATTAACAAAGAATCTTGTTTTATTTCAAGCTGCTTTATAGTGAACGAAGTCGATCAATTTCTGGGGGGAAATCTGTTTGTGTGATTGTTGGATTTAAAAATACTTTACACGCTCTAAAACTGCGTCAAATTATGACACACGAAGAATTATCGGTTGACAAATACGAAAATTTGAAAATATGACGCATCCTTCAGCATTCAGTGAAAGTGCGAACTGAAAGAAAAGTACGATCTCATCTCGAGAAATATTTTTGGCTTCGTTGATTTTCATTGATGATCAATCGTTGACCATCACCTGCGTGATCAAGAATATAAGCCAGTAATTTCCATGACTTGAAGTCCATGCTGTCTCTGAAAGCAATTAGCGTCGCACCTCATTTGGCGGAAATCCCAAATGCTGCTGGACGAGATCTAAACTGCCCGCCAAAGCAATAATCGATACACTGTGTGACAACAGTCCCAAGCCCTTTGCTCGGTTCTTTTGCACGGTTCTCTTGAATAAGGAATAGGTCAAAGGTTCGTACACATCTCGCCTCATTGAGCGGGAACGTAAAGATGCCGTCAACGTTAATTCGTTTTCTCGAAAACCCGCGTCATGTTAATTGGAAAACGCGGCGAACCGCGTTCGTGCATTCACATTCATTACTTCCACATTTTCTCTCTTTTTCGGAATTGAAAACGCGTGACTTGTGCTGACAATGAAGAAGGAAATTAGGAGCTCTTGAGAGCTTTTAATTTAAAACATGTTTTCCTCCGCAGTTCGAGGACGAGTACCATATTTTCGGCCCCCCCCCCCCCCCAAAAAAACTGGTGTAGTAACCCTAAAACCAAACTTGAGGAAAAGATTTTTTCCGAGATTTCTGAGTGCTGTAATTTTTTTTCAGATCCGTTAATAGTGAATTCGCTGGTCGTAACCCAGGAATCGATGCTTGTATTAGACGTGTATCTCTTCGCGGCGTCAAGGAAATTATCTTTGAAGTCTGATCAGGTTATGTCTGTGGTCTGATCAAGAACATGGATATCCCAGTATCACTGCAAGCCAAAAGCATATGTACTTGTGTATATGTATGTAATGTAATAAACAGCAAGAGGACTAAGACCTTATTCCCGAATCCCAGGCACAAGGGGTTTTTTTTTTTTAATCTCTGAAAACGAGTCTCACTCCACCCGAAAGCAGATTTTGCGGAAAAAGCAAGCAAGAGAGATAAAGTGAACAAAATGAGAACATTTTCGAGGCAATTCACTAGGATTACTGCGTTCGCCTTTTACTTCTTGCAATTTTCTTTCCTTATATTTGTCGTATTTTTTCATCGTTTTCTTCCTTTTTGTTGACGAACAGTATCGAGTGTCTCGAAAGATGAACTTCGATTGTCGCCGCCCGACGCAGTATTGCTCTCGATTCTTCCCCGCCTTGGGAACACATTATCGTAGAAGACTTCCTGTGTCGGTCAGTTTATACCCTCGTAGAATAGCATCTCTGTCTGTTCCTTTATTGCGAAGATCAGCAAATAGACATTGCTCTACACAAGCAGAAGCAGATGCAACGGCAGAAAATAATCAAATTCTTGTCGTCTTTCCGGAAGATGACAGAAAAGTTGCGAGAACGTTTACATAATTCCGTCACATAAGACATTGCGGAACATTATTTTGAATGTGCTTTCCGGGTTCATTTTCGTTGACCTCAAAATTTTTTACGCGAGGAGCCTTTTTTTTAGATAGATTTGTTTGCCGGGATCCCTGCTGGAATACAATTCTCCTTGTAGGCCTGGGAAGTCAAACATTTTTGGCTCCAAAATCATTATTAGGTTTATATCATTAGATTACGCGCCTTGAATGATGGAAGCAGGTGTTCTGGGCAATTATTTGCAGACTCTTGTTTATCTTTAGCTCGATCCAACTTTATATTTCTTTCTGGAGCCCTATGAACTTGATGCACACAGATGGAGAACTTCTGCCCTCCATTATTGTCTTCTTGCCTTGGATAATGATAGGGTTTCTGAGCCACAGAAACGAGCGAGTACTGTACAGTATTATATTGAGAACTCGGAACCATTTCGTGCTTTCGGATGTCTGACACTGGAAATCACGCGAATGGAAGATATCGATTTATTCACGTAGATGTTGGACGCACTGTAAACTCTTTCCTTTGTTCTCTTGTGGATGCTGAACTTGGAAAGTTTCGCGTGAGGCACGTTTTCAAAGCTCTTTACTTCCTTGAATTTCCGGTTGATGGACAGGAAAATTGAGCCCATCTCCCAAGCTGATAGAGTCACGACCGTCGACACTTCGTGACACGTCGAAATCTCATGTCGTTGGTGAAATAATAGTCAAACCGGGGCTCTTTATTTCCGTCACGAGCAGTCGGCAAATTTTCTGGGAAACACACTTGAGCCAAATAAGATTGAGGTCATCCTTCAGGTAGCGTGAAATTAACGGAAGTGATCCCATTATTTTCTTCGGGCAGTGAACCTTTCTAGCCTGAAATATGCGCGTCAATATCTCTCGTCACCGGGACAGACAGCAACGCGTTGCCGCAGTGATTAAGAAAGACGACTTATCTTATTTTTGCAGGAAAAGGTTCATAACGATGAGTTAGACTGATTAAATGAGGGAAGCTATAGAGCGAAGAATCTCGGGAAGCGTGGTTTTCTGGATCTGTGGTCCATCTGCCAGCTGTCGGGATATTCCTCGGAAACGGAGTTTTCTACTTCTTCGCGTTGAGAAAGTAATGCGCCAGGAAACGCTAAGTGAATCAAAATTAATGTAGATTTTTTCTAGGAATGATCCCCACTTCAGCTTGATTTGATGTGAAATTTGATTTGGGGGAAGATTTAATTAATCCCTTCCGCGAGAATCTCGAATTAGGCCATTTGGAGTGGCATTTATTGAGTTGGTATTACGAGCTGCATAAGTAGCATAACGAGTATTAAGTTAACCCTGAGTAAATCGATTACCAAATTTAGATCCCTGCGCGAGATGAACAAAAGTACTGTACCACTCTCCACGTTTTAGGGTGGCAAGCGTTCCAATATTCTGCAAATTTCCGGATCATTGTTTTTTTTCAGGTTTTACTCAGATTACGAAGTTTGGCCACCCGGGGGCAACGATTTGAGCACTGACTTCGGATAATCTAGCATCAGGAGGGTTCCTCGTCATGGGTTCGTGGGAGTTATGGAATGCGAGTGCGAACGAGTCGGCCTGGGATTTTTGTCCCGAGACTGTGTCGAGGATTATCTGCACAAATTGTTCGTGTCTGGATGGGATGGAGAATTATTCGGCCGTCGTGCAGCATTTCGCAAGCCTCATTCAGGACACTTGGGGTGAACCGGATATCCCCTTCGGGATCAGCATTCTCCTGACGACTGTGTACTCGCTCATCTTTGCGACCGGACTGCTTGGAAATTTCTGCACATGTCTCGTTATCGCCAGAAATAGGTTAGTTGGTTCTAAGTTTGCGCCCAAATTTTGGAAGCAATTAAGCAAAAGGGCGGGTTAAACAAAAGAGATGGCTCAGTTTCGTTAACGTTCTCGTCAGAAAAATCTTCCGACAACGCTGAAAAAATTTTGAATTTTAACATGGTTGGCAGATCTGGTACATTCCCCGTCTCTGAGTTTATTTTTTCAGTTACCCGTATATGCTCCAATAAAGGCCCCGGCGTTTTTTTTACCATTTTAAATGTTTCCCCCGGCCTCTAATAAAGACAGGCTTCTTTTAGAGACTGGCGATTATTTCCAACTGTGGACAATATGAAAAGAAAAATGTGGAGAAAATAAGGGGAAAGTAAGAAAAACTATGATTTCCCACTGATTTGTGGAAAGGAGACAGGAATGCATAAAAAGGGCTGACGGATTAAAGGAAACAGGGTTTAATTTTTGAGTGTTTAAGACTAGATTGTGAAAAATATTATTAGGATCAAAATGAAAAAAATTCTAGGAATTTTTTCAAACCCCCTCCCCCTTCTTTGACCCGGCCACTATTAGAGGACTTATACCCCTGTGAGACCCGGCGTTTACTGGAGCATAAACGGTATTCTGAATATTTGGTATCAATTAGGCCTATTTAGAACTGCAAAATGAAATAAACATGTAGAACGTGCAGGTAAGACTTACTGCTTCACAGTAATTTTGTGCACCTCCGACTGCATGCTTTCTTCTCTCCATTCGAACCTGGACACGCAAAATTGACTGGTCAGGAAATTATAAATTATTTACGCGAATAACCATTCATTACAGAACAAGACACACAAAACCGAAATGACTTGTGAGCCTAACTTTACAATGTGTAGAATAAATTTCAAAAACTTATATACAGCCATACAGCAATAATTCATAAACCAAATAATTTTCATTCAATTCGAATGATGGTCTACCTGAATTACCAGTTTAATTCATGCGATTTGCGGCTGAAATGTATTGTATTCTTAATTTAGCAAAGTTTCTACGAACCTCAGAATTCATTTTTCTTATCAAAAAGCAAGTTTCAAGTTTTTCAGACCGATTAGAATGCGTCCATCAATGAGCTCAATGAAAATGATCAATTCTCGACCAAAAACCAGATGTAACACTTGGGGGAAAATAAAATAAAACTCCAGAAATAAGGTTAGGTAATGCTGGATTCTAAATTTGAATTCATATCTTCGCGTAATTCACAGACAGAAATCCCGATGCGTGGCATGAAATCCACAAAATACGTAGTTGAGGGTTTCATGTTCTAAACTTTGAATGAAGTCGATATACGGATGGGTGCAATCGGATCTCCCCACGTGATCGATTACCTTGGAATTCCGAGTGAAATCACTCCATTTATTCCAGGTACATGCAAACGGCGACCAACTATTACTTGTTCAGTCTGGCGGTGAGTGATATCATGTTGCTGGTTCTCGGCACCCCCGACGACATCGTACGCAGCTGGTTCACCTATCCGTACATATTCGGCGACACTTTTTGCCGAGTACGTGGCATGGCGGCTGAAGCTTGCACATACGCATCGATTTTAATTATCACTGCATTCACCGTCGAGCGATGGGTCGCCATATGCCACCCAATGTGCACAGCTCACCGACTTTTCAATCCCACAGGACGTGACGATAGTCGCCTGAGTCAGGTTAGTTGGACTTCATCCATGATCGATCTCTTCAACACGCAAAAGGGGAATTTCAGTGAAAGAGTCAGAAGCAAAGATGCGACGCGCATGCTGCAAGGAATGATTTGTTCTAAATATAATTACAAAAATTGCATTCGAGAACTAACAACTTAGAATGCACAGCAGGGTGATATTTGCGAAATATATTTATCATTGATGTAAGTCAGGTCCAGCAGAAAAGCCTGCATGATAAACGTGCTGCTGCCTAAAATGAAAAAATCTAATAAATCGACATCAAAACGATTTTAAAAAGTGCAAACAAGATAAAGTTACGGTGCTGGAACAGATGGTAAACTGGCTCGTGCTTTTTCGAAAGTTGGGTAATTTGATAAGATCTTTTTATAGATCAAGAAGTCTCGGGCGTAAATTCAGTTACAATATTGTGCCTTGTTTTCCAAGGCAGCTGTTCAGTCTTTGTGTTTCCTGCATTCCATTGAAAGTCTATCTCCGACTGTGAAAAGAATAAAGGGTGAATAGCTTCATCCTAGAAGATAGCTTCATGAATCGTTCCAGAAAAATGCGAGAAGCATCACTCCGAAAGAAGTCCTATAGCAGAGGTGGCAGATATTCATTTGAGGAAATTAGGTGAAACTTCATTTTTTTCACTCCATGATTTGACGAGATCATGGAAATGATGACTAAATTTTAATTCAAAATTTGTACGAGTGGGTAATGAGAAATTAGTGATAATGTACGTCTCAACGTTTGCAGTATTTTAGTACGGAAAAATTTTCCAAAAGGGAGCTTTTCTCGATGGGCCCGCTTGAATATTGTCAAAAATGTACAGCAAACCGCCGGAGTTTGAAATTTGACTACTCAAGCATCCACATACAGTACAGTAAATGATTGATGCTCTTTGCATTGTCTTGATACTTCCTGTCATTTTGCGAGAAAGGCCCCTGGCTCAGCGGTATCGTCTGCGCTATGAAATCGTCATCAAGAAATGCTGAATATTTTATGACGGATCGAGCGAATCACGCTAAATGCTTGAATACTAAAATGATATATCATACATCCGACCATCAGCCAGCCTTGAAACGAAACAGCCTAAATTATGCATGCGCATATTTTTGCTACAGTGAAAACGACGATGACGAACACTGCTCGTTGAGAATTCACGCGTAAAATCTTGATTCTTGGGTAAAAATGCAGTATTATCGGAATTCTTGCTACGTTATACTGCGTTATTTTATTGAGAATCTCTTCGATTACTTCAACCAAATAATTAAGGCACTTTAGTGATCGTATCATGACTAACGAATTCAAGAAGCTGCCCATGAATTTTTCATAAAATACACCTTATGAAAATGTTCAAATGCTTTTTGAAATACGAATGCATCAACCCTACCAGAAAAGTTAGCCCTTATCAACGTGAAAACCATTTTTATGCATAAAATTTCATCGGAGAAAGATGTACATGATTACTTAACAATCATTGTTTTGCAGAAATTAAAGGCTCAAACAGCATTCGGGGTTTTGGCCAATATATTCAGGAACTCGGCATCCACGATGCCTTCACAATTTCAAGTGGAAGTCGACCAAAAATTAAACAATTCACTTGGTAGAAAACACACTTAAAGTAATTCCTACTGTGTTTTTTTTATGCAGTACAAAGATTAATTTAAATCGCGTAATTTATGGGAAAGAGGGTAATTAACATGTATCGGGGGCTTCAAGAAAAAATTCTCCGAAAAATGTAATTAACAATACTGTATTAGAAAAGGCTGAAATCCGTCCCTCCGTTGAACTACATTTTGTTCTATGGATGATGAGAGTCGCGATATTTTATTGCAGAATGAGAATCTAAACCTTACAAGAGGTATACTATTATGGGTTCATGGGTGAGTGCTGTGTATATAGGCATTCAGAAAATAAGTAGAATTTGCCTCGGAAAGATCGTGTTTACAAATTGTGAAACGATTCGCGCGCGTAAATGCATTTGTAGGTGAAGATGGTGATCGTGGCGCTTTGGGTGCTCGGGTTCCTGTTCGCCATTCCGCAGGCGATAACATTCAGGGTGATTTACGAGCGTCTACCGGACGGCACCATCATTGAAAACCTATCGGCATGTAACGTTGCGGAAGGATTTCAATCCTTCTCCAAGTTCTCTTTCGTTTTCTCGGCGTTTTTCATGTTCGTGCTCCCGATGGTTCTCATCACGGTGCTGTACGTTCACATTGCCGTAAGCCTGCGACAGGCCACATGGAAAGCGAACAATGACTCAGCTATCACGGCCGGGGGACAAGCCGGACGCAGTCTCGCGCAACGACAGGACAACCACCACCACAATCACAAGAACGTCATCACGATGCTGGGTGAGTCCCGAGAATTATCATTTTGCTACTCATCATCTCCCGTCGAATTTTTGAAATGTAATTCGTCGCCGCGTTTCCCACCTTTTTTCCGAAGAACCTGGAATTCTTCGAATGAGATCGCGACATCGCATTTACTCTCTCATTTGGACCTCACCTGCGTTTTTTTTTTTTTTTTTTTTTTTTTTTTCAAGGGGAAGTTTTGCCNTTTCTTGTTTTTTTTTTTTTTTTTTTTTTCAAGGGGAAGTTTTGCCTACGCACTCGTAATGTTTGAGTTTCACGTTGTTCCTATTCGCTTGGCATAAATATCATTAGAAATCTTCCAGAAAACGTTAACTGATAAATATTCTTGCTCATTCGACGCCACTAAATTGTCTTTTGCTCAGCGCGTGTTGTGTTGAACGAAAGCGCATCGATTTTGAAGTTCTTGGAAACCTTTTTCTTGAAACATTTTTCAAGTTTCCATGGCGAAATCATCGTTTCTTTCAATTGCGGTATTTCTAGTGAATCGATACGCTTGTGGAAATTCAGGTTATCTACCTGGGAACACGACTGCGTTGAAAAGGCTTTTCCATCAACTTTAATTGAAAATTTCAATTGAAGGGCAAATTCACCAGGCAGAACTATCCACCTGTGGTATTCGAGTCAGAAATAGTCGGAAAAAGGGGCTGAAAAAAAGAATGACCCAGTTTTTTGTATCGTATCGTTCGTTCTCGACGTATTAATGTACAGCAAAGCGTAGAGAAAAATTGGGTTTTCGTAGCTCAGACTTGGAGGGCTCACGTGCTTCCTGTCGGCTGTCGACGACACAATGTACAGTAATCTGGTTCGACGGGCCAATTCTCTCGTTACTCGTTGAGTGCCTTGTGGTCTTGACAGTTTTCACTCCGGTAAACGGAGGTTAAAGCACCTATTCCATTAATTTCCGGAACTCACTGATACTCCCGTAAGCATTGCACGATAGCTAACTCATGTTATGCCCTTGTGCCTAAATCGAAAGACATTAAAATTGAAAGCTGCTGTCAATCTCGGAAAAAAGCAATGCTGATAATATCAGTCTTTTCTGGATAATGCGATATATTTTACTGATAAAATGATAACCTTGTTATTTTGTACATGTAATTCCAGTTTTAAAGATAGACGCTGCATTTATCTTTTCTAAGCGGGAATTATATGAACTAAATATAAACTCGGTGCTGGTCGGCACACAAAACGGTGAGAAAAGGCTACAAAAATGGCTGTGCATTCCAAACAGCTCTTTCCTTTTCAGATAAATATCAGACTTCGGGTTTAAATCCGGCCCTGCAGGAAAAGTATTTTTTTCATGTGCATCGCATGGTATTCCCACACGCATCACGGAAAGAAGTACAGTAACATTAAAATGATGGTCTAACGTGGTCAGGGTAATTCAGTAAAGAAATACTGTATAAACATTTGCGAGGAGTTCTCAACAGTAGGATGATTTCCACAATATCTGCGAATTATAGGAAATCGCTCATATACACTTCAATGCCAGAATTAAAATTCGAACTCTCACGTTAAAAGAAGCTAAACTGACGTAGATTGAATCATCGTTCGATTACGGTGCCCATAACATGGCCATATACTGTATACACTTGCAAATGTATGACTACCACAGCCATTGCAAACATTGTACGCATTGATGATACACTAATGGAAAACATCCGTAAGATAATTGAATGAACTTCCGTTCTAAATTTTATTTCTCAACCTGATCGCTCAACGCTTTCAAGATATGTAGATCTCATTAGTCTACCCACTTTGTTGTCCATCCAGCTAAACAGTAATGTTCGGCGAAGCCCTCGAAGCGAAGGAAAACACGGTTTCCTTTGCTTCGAGGGCTTCACATGAAAAGTTCGCGGAGGTGAATGCTGTACAGTATTCTCCAAAGAAAAGAATTATTCGCACTTTTCACACTAGGAAGATTACTCACACTTTATGAGTTCGAAACTTCGTCGTACCAATTATCTTATCCGTAAATAACAGGAATTGTGAGGCTTCTTTTTTCCCTCGTCGTCAGATTATTAGAGTACAGTTACAATAGCATTTGTTGAAACTCCGGCGATATCCCGCGATCCTCCACGGAGACTGTATCAGTATCCGAAGTAGAATGCACTTGCACCAGTTGTTCACTATGGACTGTGCTACTGTACGTGCTTCTGACGCGTGCGTCATCAATTAGATCTTCTCGCAATGAGTTATTCGCCTGTCACGCCTCAACATACTATCGCGTCGTAGTGTATAAAAGCAATGTCGTGTAAGATATATTTATATCGGCCATCATGCGATACGTATATTTTGGATACCATCCAAATGGATAGCATTCAAATGCGATCCTTATGATCACGTGTAAGGCATCGCCGATGATGGTTTGTTTCTTGTGAGCGAAGCTCATGTAAACAACAGTTGCTCGAAAGAGCCAAGTGTTGAAAGACAAATGAGATTTTACTCATATATACGTAAGGTAAGGGAGCTGACGGTACATAGTGACGGAAGAACCGAATTAATTTTATCAAAGTGGTCCGTCTTGTGGTGAGCATCGATCATGATGCACGTTGGGTTCGAATTCCGGAAGAAGAGACGATGAGACGCAAACATCTTTTCTCAATCTACTCTATCTCCGGACTAATCGAAACCTGAACGAGTTTTTTTCATCACCCGACATTCAATTAGCGAATTTTACTGCATTTACTCGACTGTACCACGCATCTTTAAATGTTCTTCGGGCTTGCCACTCCAGTAAACTACAGTTCGCTACTCAAGTAACAGCACCAATAGTCAGAATAACGTGACTTAAAGTTTATGGGGTCTCACTCGCATGCAGTATGCCACTACGTACGTCAAATGAAAAAATGCATGTACTCAAACGAGCGCTTATTATTTAATTACTGTATATCTAATTAGACTGCTCATCGAGTTTCACCTCATCTTAACTAATTTTAGAAAACTTGAAGGAGAACATTGATAAGTATTTTACCAAAGTATTCATAGTCGAAGTGTGACTCATGGGTAGTTGAAAATATTTCTTGCAATGAGAATTTCAGCAGGTGAAAAAGTTGAAAAAGTTTTATTCTTCGGAAAATATTCCCCTCCGGAAGAAGAAATATGATCACTTATGAAAACCGCACGCGTCGCGGGTGCGCAGTGAACATAAAATAAATAAATAAACTAGTACCTTTTGAAACTCGAAAAATGACAACTTACGCACGTGTCGCAGCTTAAGCATCGCGCAACACTCCTATATGAATGCGCTCATTTCTCAATTCTTTCAGCTGTCGGATGGGTCGAAGTTATTCTAACTTCGCGACTCCCGAAAGTACCAACAAGCTTATTCTGCGATTCGTTATTTCTTTCATCTGAGTCCTATACTTGGTAAAAACTGCCCTTTAAAGGTCATGAGATCCACAGGGATTATTGGATTGCCGCCGCGGTCTTACTGCAGATAACGAAATTCTTTTGGTCGCCGATGGAAGCGAGATTAGATTCGTGCATCGAGAAAGCTCCAGATGAAGATCCGTCCCCGAATGGCTTCGGGTAATTCGTTCCAATAAACAATACACTCGCATCGTGATTTACACTATTATTTATTGTGTACGGCATTTCTTCAAGCAGGACCTAGAATAAGTGATACACTACAAGTTGTGACTGCATTTCAAAGCCCGTGCGTGGATTGTATAGAACGGTAGAAATACTGTACCGTACCCATCGATTAATAATTCCTTCAGGATTTCTGATTTCTGGGCATGGTTCATTCGAGTGGCATATATAAATAAATAAAGTGTTTAACCGACACGAACTGTTAGAAGAAGGCTGCCGGGTTATTTTTTTACGGAAGAGCTTATATCATTATGGTTCTCAGGCTTGAACGGCTCATTTGAAAAGATTACAAAACAGCCTTTCGGGATAACTGAAGATGACCATGCCTCATCAGTCTGAAGGGATCTATACCTACAACAGCACGAAAATTTCACGGCAAAGTTTTAACTTTTGCATCTGATAAGTCCGCAGCGTGAGTATACATTTTCAAATGAAAACTCGCGAAATCGTCCGTGAGTTTTCGCTTTGTGAACCAGCACTAAGCAACGATTCAATTTATCTCACACTGACCAAGAATTTCTAAGGAAACTTAGGCAATATCCGAGTTAAACTCCTCGTCACGTGCGACTATACAGACAGCCACCTTATTTTTGAAAATGTAGGGGATGCATAAGCCGCACAGACCCTAATACAGTACAGTATTTGCAAAGGCAAAATTTCACGGGAAGTGAAAAATTGGCAACGCCGAGTATAGAATAGTTACCGTATAATATGGTTTAATAAAAGCGGTAGTTATTGAAAGATGAAAAAGTTTGCTTTTTGTTGGTTAATTTTTTTTACACATAAAAATTACACTGTGTTTACAGATGCCATTTAGTTTCAAATATATACAGTATATATATACAGTATATATATATATATATATATATATATATATATGTATATATATATAAGCTGCATGTAGTAGATTGCAATGAGCCAATTGAGTCGTCTCAAAAATCTCGGGCTCTCGTATAAGGTGCACTCGAAGTTTTGGGAGACACAATTTTCGGCGAAATAAAATTCCACACATTGAGCGGTTAAAAAATGTAGCTTTACCAGTTTCTGTATATGGTTTTTCATTGCTTCAGAATACAGAAATAGCGTTTCACGTTTTACAGAGCGTGTTTATTTGTACATTGTCCATTCACAAACGTCGCAATACAAATGGAAGCGTGACATTCGAGAAGCCCTTTTCTAACAGGAATTCTCGACGCTACATTCGCGTGATTCATTTCGAAAATCCAATGTTGTTGCTGAAAGCAAAGCCACATCAGCAATCCTATAAGTAGTATAAGGCGACCTGCATCCTTGCCCCGCCAAACGGATTTGCAGAAAAGCGGAATTCCATCCAGATTGTAGATAATGCATACCGTCGCGCGATTGCCTCGTATATACCTACCTCGTGTCCGTAGCTGCTGCTGGAGATCAGCGCGTCGCTGAGTTAGAGAAGAAACAATTTCATCATACAATATATAGTATAGCGTCGCAGCTAAGTCATCGGATTTCACGGGCGCATCAGTCCGACCACCCGGAAGACTTCCGCCACTCGCGGAGATTGATGCAGGACGCTGAAAAACCCGGAGATGCACGATTTTTCCATCGCTGTTGCTCGGAGTCGACATCAGTGGGACATGCTGTATTTGAGGAGCCCCGCTCTTTTCAAGCCCGGAGAATTTTTCCCCTCAAGTTTTTCGAATGAAAAATCGCAGTTTAATTTATTACGCGCATTAGATTTCCTAGCGTTAACTGAAGTTTCAAAGCGACAGAAAGGATCGCTTAAGAGGAAGATTTCATGCCCTGCTCGACTTAATAGGGTTGGTTCAAACTGAGAGACAGCTCCGACCGAGATAATTTTTAACACGCGGTATTTTTAGTCGGAGTATCTTGGAAATCCTTGATCAGTGATGCTAATTGCCGCCAAAATCAAATTTTTATAATAGCTTCATTTTTCGAGACTTGAAAATACGTACCGGGATATGGAACTGGAATAACTGCGGCTTCAAGAGCACAGATGAGCGCCTTATTTCTGAAAGTCCTGGAAAACTGCTGTATTAAAAAAAAATATCCCCATTTATTCGATTTTAAACTGGTCTTAAATTTAGTTTTTTATCCAACACGGTTATTCAAATAGGAATTTCGAAGGCTAGATAACAGTTTCTAACAAAAATATTTGCTAGAAATCCAATGTGCGCGTCTGCCTCGATGGCGCGGGATGGTCCTCGAGCAAACTCGCTATTTCAGCTTCATAGTCGGATGATTAACTTCGAAAATCCGATAACTTTAGAATTGAATGGATACGAAGGATTTCAGAAGTATTTATACCAATTCAGTATAGTACATGGTCAGTAAGTCATGGTATGCTGCCGCGAACTTAGCGCAACGGATTTATCTCGATGATTCCCAGTCGATTCGAACGTCGGGTCAATTCTACAAAACAAAAATTATGCAATTATTCCCATTTTATAGTAATAAAAAACGCCTTCATCTAGCATTTGTCATCTTCTCTTCAATCGAAAATGAATACATGTGGCTGCGAAACCTAATTTTCACACTCTCCGATTTATCTCCTCGTTGAACATATTCCTTCAATAAAGTAATGTGATCTGAGGAGAAATTCAAGTTTCAAATCCATTCGTGCTAGGATCATTTTTTTTTATCTAGGTTTAAAATAATCTATGCCGTCAAGTTTTTTACTCATCTAAAATCCATCCTACGGGTTTCTCTATAATTAAGGTGAGAATTCAGTTGATCGGTACGATGGGAAATTTGATTACCTAAGCCAGAGTTGTGAAGGGTTATTTTCTGTGAATATCACTCTTCTAAAATTAGTCTCTTCGTATTGGACGCATCGCGTGTTATTCGGCACATAATCTTGTGAAGTCAGATGATTCATTTCCTTTTGGCAAAATTCCCGAATAGAGCCAAATAACACTGGGTGGAAGCAGTTGACCATGATAGACAGGAATACCACGTAATACTGCACTGGTTAGAAACAAGATGTACAGTACATACTCCCGCCTGCCTTTACCTGAGCGACCCATAGTGAGGCATAAATATTGTATTTTAAATCAACACAATTCGGGCGCAATAATTTGTTGAATGCTGAAACAAACATCACATACATCCAAAAGAAGTTTCCATGCAATCTCGCACGTCAATCCAAAATAAGCTGTCGTAATATTGTACTGCACATTGTACTTCACCAAACTTTTACAATTTTGTTGCAGTTTCTATAGGTGGCGCCCGCAGGAGATACGAACGAAAGCAATATAACACAGGCTGCATGTACACTTGACGCTCAAATTTGACCTGGTGATGAGAAAGACCTTTGTCGCTTAATAAGATGCAAATATACAAGATTACGTCGCAAAATAGTTGTGACGTGAAACAGTAATTTGTTTCTCCACCTCATCATTGCTTTCATCTTCGGTGGGCTTCAAAGGCTTTTTTCCTATGAGCATTGCGAAACGCACCATTTGCTTCTCCCTAACTTCTGATGTCACGAAAGATATGAGATTCCTAACGAAACAAATTAAGGAACAAAAATGGCTCTAGAATGACTCAAGTTACATGTGCCCTCAGATTCAATAACCCGGAAATTCTGATCAAAACCGTCTCGCAAGCACGAACATACAGCACCTTGGATTTCCTTCCCCCGGCTGGTCAGTAGCAAGTGAAGTCACTATATGTGGGAGCTTATTGAAGATGAGTTGCTGTAAAAAGGAGGATTGCATTCTTCTTAGAGCCTGTTTATTACCTTCAAGTTATTTTGAATTTTTTCAATGAGAGCCACGCATCGAACGACGGTATTTTTTCGATATATTTCCTTGCTTTACAATATTGTACTGTTTCCATGTCCGAAGAACAGGATGAGTAATATCCAGATCGAAGGTTAAACAAGCCTCATATTTCTGTTCAAAAATCCGATTATCGTACCGGCTTACTAGACATTTTATTCAGCTTAAGAGGACACAGTTATGCGGTTGAAATTATGACTTCAGAAAAATACCACGAAGCAGACGCACCTGCTTTTTTTTAATCACGGAGCTTTCCTAGACGTGGGGAAGAAGTGTTTCACATTGCGGATGATTGGCGACTGTCATAAAATCAACAAAGCTTTCTGTCGTAAGAAGGATTTTGTTGAGCAACCGAGTTACGTACCCATTTTTAGTTTTTCGCAAATCGCAACCAGCACATGGGGCGTGAACAGGTCAAGTCTCCCTTCTACGAGTCTTCGCATAGATGAACAGGAATTTCATTCAAACTCATGCGGGCTCTTCGTTTATGTATTTTCCGTTCCAGTGGCTGTTGTCATCGCATTCTTCGTGTGCTGGGCACCATTCCATGCACAGAGGCTGCTAGCACTGGTTTATGAAGGAGAGACGGACAGTGCTTTTCGAATTCCCTACGCCGCATTACACTTCACGTCTGGGATCATGTACTACGTCTCTGCGACCATAAACCCAATTTTGTACAACATTCTGTCAGTCAAGTTCAGGAAAGCATTTCAAGTAAGTTCGAAATCCTTGAGATATCCTCCGCCAAAAACAGTCGCCCTCGCAAAAATATCGCATGAGCATTTAAAAAAGCATCCACTCATTTGATACGCACGCTAGTATTTTTCCAATTGACAGGATACATGGAAGGAACTGTGCGGGAAGAATGGGAGTTCGCACCATCGGACAGGTACAGAAATCTCACACAACAGAATGGCAATGCAAAGGATGTCAGGCTCTGCCAACAGTGGGGCCCATAACGCAAGGGCAACCGAGACAACTTGCAATGGAGGAACGATCAAAACGTTGGCTCTGCTGCCACCAACTCCACAATCCGGAGATCCGACTCAAGCCCTCATCTGATTGTAACTCGAAAATGATTACCTTCTGTGTTCAATTTTGCCCTTCAAACACGGATACGTTACCATTGCCAGAACTATGTATGTTGTAATACTATATCACCAATAGTTGCGGTTGAGCGAACTTCAAAAACAGGCCAAGAGGAAGTGAGCTGGATTGATGAGAACTCCAGAGAAAAAGCAGCTTGTTCCACACATAGGCTACTTACAGTACACCCCATGTTCTTTAAGCAGAATCACAAGCACATAAGTTAGAAAATTAATTTTCAACAGTAATAATCAAGAAGTGACACGAATACAGCACGTTGCGGTCGAAGTTTGATGCCATGCATAACAGGTCCCGCTTCAGCATGACATCAAGGCTGTGTCTTACGATTCGGCTCAGATTAAATCAGCGAACATTCCAGACTTCTGGAGTTACGGATTCGTACATATCAAAACGAGTCACAGTATTTTCAATTAACGTAAATTTACACCCGACGAGGCAATAAACAAACATGAGGTCGAAAACTGGTTTATAAGTACAGTACTGTATAACAGTCCAGTCTCATACCGAGAGTTCTCAAAAAATGCACCAAGTTCAGGGCATGAGTTGCGGTAGTCTCCACCAGTTCTGAATTCGATAACATTGTAGCGTTTAGAAAAAATGAAGAAAAACACTATGCACAAATTATCACGTTTAGTAAGTGAACCGCTGAACTCTTTTCTAGTACTGCGCGGTAATTCAATCCAAAATCCTGTCAACGACGCTTCACTGCCACTTTACTTCGTGCTACGTATTTCCCGGAGAGATATTCCTCTTTTGTGCAACACGAAATGCCCTCGCAGGCTTTTGAATGATTTGACAGAAGATTATGCATTAAATACTGATTTTTCAAATGAAAGACCTTCAATTGAACACTTCTCAAGGACACAAGTTTTGAAGCATAATTTCCGAGTTATCACAAAGCTACAGAAACATACACAGCTAGTTAATGGCCATTTTAACCGGCGAAATTTGAATGTTCAAGAAGTGTGAGTGAAAATATTATGTATGCTGCTCATTTGTAGTTTGTCTGGCTTTGTGAAACCTGCTAGAATGATTGTTGTTCTAAAAGATCCGTGGAAATTTGTTCAATGAGCTTCATGGCACTCTGAACAGACTTGACTAAGTATCCGATTAAATGTCGGGTCATGCACGTTGAAAAAAGAAAAATACATGAACGTCTTCGTCCATTCTCAAGTTTACTCCCATTTTCGAAAACAGTACGAACAATCCGGCCCTCAAAAATACAAGATTGTGCCAAGACTAAAGTTTTGTAGATAAGATTGAGAACAATGACATCGCTTCGAGCAGACGAGTTCCCGACACGCGACGGAAAACTCCAAATGAAGAATTCCTCCTACTAAAAATGAAACCGCAAGCATCGAACATTCAGTGATTTACTCAAACCTCGAAATGTGATTTACTGCCGGTACGAAGCAGTTCTGGCCACATCTAAAGCATCGCGATACGCAATATTACCATCGTCTCAAGCTCTTAACAGATGGTGGTCCATCGTCGAAATTTTCAAGTTCCAGTCACGCGATTATTCCATCACAATTTGATTTAAGATTACATTCAAGGCGTGAGAGAAGTCAAGGAATATCACGCAAATCCAGGAATCAAAGTTGAAAAACATCTGAAAATTTGCCATAAAGCATACCCACAATCTTTGACATAATTCAAATTCATTGCAAGTTGCCCGCGGTGGTTCCGTCAGCTACTCGTTAACTCTCCTAAGGACATCCACATAACTCTCAGTGATATGCGAAGCTGTAAAAAATGCGACTCCGATTTTACACGAACATTACAAGTTTATGATCTCGTCTGTTATCTCCACACAAAAAAAGCACAGCTTCTCCCCAGTGATGCATTCATTCGTTCCCTTCCCAACACATGAAACACAACCTTCCGTCGCGGTTCGAGAAAGAGAACAACCCTCGCAGAAAAAAATATCTCCACTCGTAGCAGTATACATACAGCATCCGCTTTTTTGTACGCTTAACGTTTCGTATTCTTGTATTGGTGGCCGTGAACGGTCACATGTTCCGATGTGCAGTTCACGACAGATTTGTTCAGAACAATGACTGCTCCACCGACGCCCTTGAAGTACAGTACAGGCAGACGACAGCTCCAAGAAAGCTACCGAAAGCTCAATCCGAACGAAAGTTTTGAATTAAGAAATCGACAAAAATTATCTCAAATTGCCCATTCTTCCGAATCAAAAACAAATCCACGTAAGAAAAAGGTAATACAAGTCGCCGTAAATTCAAGATTTCAAAATCGCCGGATGTAATCATTTTCGCATAAAGGTAGGACGCATCACCATTTCAACTTATTCACGCTACTCACGATTTTGAAATATACTATCGGAACGGCGAAGCCATTAACTGCTCAGAGGAGAAAATTTAGAGGGTTAACCCCATCGACAAATGTCATCAGCACAATACGCAAAAAAGTCCCACTACAGCTAGCTACAATCGATTTTCAGCTGATTCTTCACCTCAGAACACGAAGAATCGGAAAGCTCAACAGTTGCACACGAGAAACATCTTTACGGATAACATCCACTCTGATCCGAAGGGTATGGTGCGATAGTCGCTTGCACATACGAATCAATATCTCTCCACGATTTGCGTCTCCATACACCCTCCAGTCGATCACGAAGCATTGACCCAGAAAATACGAAATTTCTTACTTGCATATTGATTGATCGGATCTCGGAAAATACTTCTCCCCCAACGCGATCATCAAAACAATGCTTCTCTACGATACGATGCACCCATCCCGGTCTTTTCCCTAGAGGCGCAAATAAATTATTTTCATCATTCAAATTATATTCCTTCACGGCTAATTCGTGAACACAACACGAAAATCCTGAAGACTGAATTGAATAAATGCATTATACTTACTTCCTTGTCGGATTTCTTAGACCGCATCTTGGACGAGTTCGCATTCAATACCACAGAGGCAACCGGTTTCTGGTGATAAACTTGAACTCGTGCCTGGGATGGAGGCGGCCGATTTCCACGTTCATTCGGCGTGTTGAAACGCGTCCCGCGAAAACCGGAGCCAGAGTTCTGCTCAGAGCTAGGTGGGCTCTCCGATTGCATCCAAGGATTATCACAAGCTTTATACTCGGCGGTGAGCCTTTCACCATTGAATAATTTCATCTGTATTTTGCTTTTCGCCAAATCTGATTCTTCCTTGTTCCGGAATCCGACCTTGGCATAGCCAGTCGGATTATGACTCAAAACCTTTCCTCCAAACGGAGCAAGCATTCCAGATAACGTTTGACGAGGAAGATCGTTGTAACCCGACACTCGTAAAACGAACTTATACCAGAAACGAGTTCGACCAGCTTCATCCACACTTCCCTCAGGCTCAGTCATAGACTGAGTTCCTCCGCCGCTCAGGGCTTTTCCAAAAAATGACGTGTATGGATAAGCTTGAGAGCAAAAATCCAGCATTTCATTTTGGATCTTCGGATGGTGTATCAAGATCGTTTCACATCCACGTTTCAGTTTCAAGGTGTAAAGGTCATCCTGAAAATAGGTTGAACATAGAACGGCATCGTCTTAAACTTCCTCAGGATATCGAACTTGAAATACTGAACTTGTTCGTCGTCAAATAAACAACAGACAAACGTAAAGACGAGTAGTATTAAGTAGACATGAAAAAATTGTATGAAAAAAAGCAAGTCAGCACCAAGTGTACCAAAAAGTAATTTTATACAAATAAACAGTACGTTTCAACAGTAAATTGTTTCTGACGAACGTCGAACACTATACGAAAATGTAGATCGTAAGTTTACAACAACAAAATGGACCCCACCACAAGAAGACCCCGCGAAGAGGTGGGACAACAGCGACCAACGGGTGAGGAAGAACATGTAGGTGACCAGTTGGTGCAGAATGTAGACTGGACCGGAATCACATTTTTTTTTCTTGTACCATTGATCCTACAGTACATTACTACTAAACTGTCAAGATTTTCTGCCTAGAAACAAAATCACAGAAATTTGCAGGTTGGAATAAACTGAAGGATTTACTGATAAAAAATACATGGAATTTTATTTTAGGAGTGTTTCCCAAGCTTATACGGTACCTACAAGCTAGAAAAGTGTGCCACTGTGAACGAATAATCTAACCTTGAGGATATATGTACAGGTACTGTATAAGGGTTACAAATTTTCTCAACATTCTACTGCTGAAAGGTGTGGAGGATGAATCATATGCCAGGTGTCCCTTGCACTAACCAGTACAGAGTATAATCCAGTCGAAAACAGACATGACAGTTGGATTGAGAAAGTAACGGGCTCAGGCAAACGTAATTGCTTCCTCTTTTCCTCAATACTTTTGGGCTGGCTTATTGGCAATAAAATATAACTGGATGGTGCATATGGAAGATTAATCCGTCGTTAGTTCTTGCTACACTTCACATTTTCTATCTTTAATTCAGGGCCTGACGCGGATGATTTTCAATTTTGAGCTGTACAGTACTGTTGGATCACTCGTAAATTAATAAACAAATTTAATGTGAGACACTTGTCAGGTCTGAGAACATCTCAATTCCTGCTCCAACTGACCATCACTCCTTCGCCTGGTAGATGCGTAGCCCCGCCACCCATGCAGGGACTTCTAGGCGAGGACCTAAAAATTACTCGGCGTTACCGTAGGGATCTCACCTTGAAATGATAATCACTTGATATTAAGACTACACGGGGCATTACGTGACGATCGGCGGACATGCGACCAACATCCTCAATGAACGACTTCATGAGCTCGGACAATTTCAGATCTGCGGCATTCTTCCTGGTTTGCTCCACGTGCATCAGCGTCACTTGCAATGAATTCAGAGTAGCTCGCACTCGCACAGCCATCAATGTAAGATTCCCAACGATGGTGAATGAACGTTCTCGACAAGTGGCAGGAGGGACAAATGCATTCCGCAATTCACTTATCATTGCACGCACATCCGCATTTTTCGGAATCGGGATATTTTCGATGTCCCAGAAAATACCCACTTCCCGAAGAACAGACATGGTTGGTTTTTCAACGAAAACAAATCCAGCCATCACTTCGCACGAATCTCAGATCCGCGTTGAATAAAAAACCAGCATCTGGAAAGTACACGTCAACAAAGTTAATGCTCTGTACTTTGGACGATGGATCCTTAAGAAATTTGAGGGTGACCTGTTGCACCAATATCCAAGAAAATGGAATCAAAATACAGTACACAGCCGGGCCCCAAGATGCAGACATAATTACCTCTCAGACTCCATCCGTTTGAATGTCTGCTTTCACCCATAGAATTCAGTGGGAAAATTCATATCAATACTGTGTATTCGCTAAGAAAAAGTAAAACAGACGAATACATCAAAAGCCACGACCTGGCAAACACTTTACGCGATCACATGTCACACGCAGACACACATATTACTCATTCCATCCATGAAGCAGGGACAGAGGACAACACATCAGTCATACACGTTTTTTTTGGTATCAGCTATCTTCCGACAGATAAGCCAAATGCCGGAATCATGAAGAACAGAGATTAAGAAGATGCAGACGATAGAGCAAAAAATGAAAAAAATTCAAGAAGAAGACCTGGTTTAAAGTTTGAAACCCACATAATGAATTCTACGTTTTCCTAGGAAGCATCATTGAACGAATGATTGAAAGAGTTTATAATATATTGTTTGTGCGAGGTATTGATTGAATGGCAAAGATTACATAACGGTGACAACTGTAATCGTAGAAGGAAATAGTGAAGAAACGTCACGACGTTACAGTCATTGATGCTAGCAAGGACTAACCGTTCATTGAAGTTCATTCAAAATCAAGGCTATGTCAATTTACAGTACAGCTAAGGGCCTAGCTAGTGGGGAAATATCGTACTGTCATGCGGCGAGTTCTCACTGAGGATCCAACGCTGAAAGAAAAACTTCCCAAATAGAAAAGTGCAGTTACTCGTCAATCACAAGATGGAGCAATGCTGCTTCTCTTTCGCGCTCACCCCTGGTTTCCAGCGTTTGGGGACACCATCTCGTCCAAGGCCACTTGGTAGTCCCTGGCTGTCCTACTGAGTCATCCAGGGATTGTCACAAGCTTTATACTCGGCGGTCATCTCATCGCCCTTGTATGATTTCCTCTATATTTTTCTTTGGACCAAATCCTGTTCTTCCTCGTTCCGGGATCCGACTTGAGCATTGTCAGATGGACTAGGACTCAAAACTTTCCCTCTCAACGGAGCAAGCATTCCAGATATAGTGTGCGAGGAAGATCACTGCAACCCGACACTCGTAGAACAAACCAACACCGGCAACGAGCACGACCAGCATCATCCACACTTCCCTTAGGGTCAGTGAATGAATCACTCCGCCTTTCAAGGCTTCTCCCAAAAAATGACGCGTTTATGACGAATGTGACGTGTATAAGCTTGAGAAGACAGATCCAGTTAATCCAAAAATATTGGATACTCGGATGGAATATCAACATCGTTTCGCATCCACGTTGCTATTTCAGGGTGCACAGGTCATCACGAAAATCAATTTATAATGCGAAGGAACGTCCACGACTTCAGTAAATCAAACAGAAAATACGGAACTTTTTGATGGCAAAATACTATACACCTGATTATACAATAATTGTCAATCTCCACGTTTTCGAAGTTCGGGTACTAGGAATCAATTACCTCAATACCAAGCACCAACCGATCATCATTTCACAGTAGAACCGACGGATTCGTAATCGTAGCGTTATATTGATTAACTGAATGCGAAAATCGAATAGTACTATGGTAGGAATCTCACCTTGAAGTGATAACCACTGTCAGATTGAGACCACACGGGTGTTGAGCGAAGATCGGTTGACATGTGACCGACATAACGAGCTTGGACAATTTCAGATCTGCCGCATTCCTCCAGATTTGATCCACGTGCATTGCAGTAACCAGCACAGAAATCAGAGTAACTTGCAGTCATAAATTCCCAACGACGGTGAATCAACGTTCTCGAGAAGTTGCACAAGGGACAAATAGATTCCGCAATTTTCTTATACTGTAATGGCACGGACAACCGCATCCTGGAGGGATCGAGATGGCAATATTCACGACGTCCCAGAAAATAGTCACTTCCCGAAATCTACAGTATAACAAGCAGGTTATAATCGAAGACGTTTCGCGCCATGATATAACACGTACAGGTATAGTGAATCCTAAACCGAAATACAGCATGGAAAACGGATCGAACTTGCTGCGCTGTTCTTCTGAAGGAAGAAAAATCCAGAAATCGAATAATTCTATAAATTTATTCGTACTATAGTACTGCTACCAAACTTAATCTCATCAAACTCCATTTGGAGTGCACCGCAAGCAAGTTGGGCAGCAATCACCCCCAATACTCGGAATAGGAGCGGCTCTCAGGTTGGACTTCACACAGAAATGCCCCACCGCTAGCAATTAAAATTGCATATTTATTATCTAATTTTAAGCCATTGAAAAACGTACCTGTAAGACATAAAAATTATCCATTCCAAAGGGATGGTGAGATAAATTGTGAATCAACACCAGATAATTGTTACCTCCTCCGCAAAGGTTATGCTTTTTACTCTCTTAGAAGAAAACGGATGATCTACAAATTTAACATCTTCAAAATGTATAAGAAAAGAAAATTATACAGAACAATAAAATTGCAATTTTTAAACTCGTGCCAAATTTTCGGCACATGCTATGAAATGTGCGGGAAACTCGGACTGCAACTAGAAAGTTCTCAGTTTTCATTGCACAGCGTCTTGGATATTCAAAGAAATACCAAACGCTTGGTAAGTCGAGAGGGACACTTTTCATGACTTCAGAAATTGTAAGGACGTGCAGGAATGGGACAACCCTCGTACATAGAAAAGACACAGACCTATTTCTCAGATTCTGAATGCTTTGAAGGAATATTCGCCTGTTTCTCTGATATTGGTGCACGGGAAGAACGCCGATATGAGCTTTAAAAGCAATGCAGGAACTCCCATTAGCGGACAGTCAAGATGATATGAACAAACTTTTTTCCTAAATAATGAAGTAGGACGGACATAGTTTATTACATGATAAACACGAAATTTACCAAACGTATCGGTGCCGTTTTCCACGAGGAAAAAATCCTGAACATTACCCGTGATTACATACCGGATGGAGCGAAGAGCTGAGGATTCAAGAAAGCGGTCTGCTAATAAATTCCTGCTTTTATTTTATCCTTTATCTCAAGATTTTCTACCAGAATGAGTAGATTGAATGAATCAATGGCGAACGATTCACCGGCAACATGTTCAAAGGTAATCCGTGAAACATAATTCACCATTATGGGGAAAATCTCAGTTTTCGTTTCATGAGCTAGAAAGTTTACAACCAAGGTTGCTTGAAACAATTCAAAGTTCAGGGGAACGCTAGTTTACAATCGTGGAAAAGCTCAGATTACTCCTGCAGATTAGATTAGGTACAATGGAAATTATTTCTAGAGCACTTAGGTCATACATCTCTTAATATTGAATAAATCACTGCTTTTGATCAAGACATCGCAGCAATTTTCTATAAAAAAATTCCTCGCATACAATGTTCTAAGAAGAAAGGTAACCTGATAACCTAAGGAAATACTGTATTTCAATAAAACACACGGTAATTTCAACAATCGGCACTTGCCTTCAAGCGCCCTGTTATTTTCTAATATTTTTCTCGTGAAATTCCGGTGTGAAGGCCGCTTTTGTAAATTCTGTACTTCACTACGGAAGTGATTCCTTGAAAACAGCATAAAACCACAACTCCCAAGCAATCCAACATATTTAATTTATCCGGAAAATTTCATCCCGGAAAGGAAATGACTCTCGAAAATATGAACATCTCGAGTGAATTCAGAAGAACATTGATGTACTGGAGAAGCGCAGCAACGATGCCCTCAACCACGGGTACATGGGAGATCAACCCCGAACTGTCAAGATGATGGTATCCATACGAGATTCCTTCTGGCGAGGCGTAGATGATGAAACGTCATGGCGAAGTTCTACGTTGTCTGTGCTTCTTTCAAGTATTTTCCATCAACACAGCCAGTTGATACTTCATGAACGCTTCCTTTCCCGACCACCGGAACATTCCGTTTACAACAGGAACTTCGGCACCTCCCTGATAACAATAGGTCTCGTCAACATTTCGGAGAATTCGCAGAAGCTTTGAAAAATTTAAATTTAATCATACCTCACTCTACCGATTACTTGAAAATACTCACACTTCCTAGAATAATAAGACGAGGATTCAATTCCTTCAAAACCTTCGCAATATCACGCGTATACGCTGGACAGTGACGGCTTCAACATAGCTTTGGCCAACAGAGTTGAGGTGCTTTCCTCCAACTCTTTCCCGTCACCATACAAAACGAAAATGTGCAAATGATCGAATCTTCGAAGAAAAGAGCAATTCGAATCAGTGAAAAAGGTTATAGAATATTCGCCCGTCAACAAAATACACCGAAAAACAACCCTTTCCAACTGAGACGAAGTATGCAAGGTAGAACAAGTCTTGGCACACCATTTCCATCAAAACGGAAATTAACTACGATTTTACATAACCATAGATTTTTATCTTCAATTATTTATTGTTTACAAGCATAGTCGGAACAAAAGAATGACTCATTTAGGCTGCAGGTACAAGTTCATGACCACTCGTGATTTGACAATGACTAAAGAAAAAAAATTGCCGGATTGGGCAGCTTGCAGCTCTTCCTAGTAACGTGGGCACAAGAAATTCCTGTATATTTCCAATTCCTAATGAAACCAGCGTCGATCACATTCCTTATCTCCGGGTGTTCGTTGAATACGTAAAAAATTGCCCAAACTAGAAATTCCGACGCGCGAGTGATCACTTCATGTGGCAGATTTCTTTTCTCGCTTGAAAAGCCGGCGGCAATATACAAAACCCCACGAATCTCAGGGGAACGTACTTACCTGCGGGGACAATTCGTGCAATGCAACTAGCCAAGGAATTTCGCGCTTTCGGAATGGAAATTCCCTTCAAAAGTTTCTTCACTCTAGCTTCAAATAAATTTAGCACGTCATTGAGATCATCCTGAATAACAGCTACTCACAGAGACGCAGATAGAAAATATAAAAAAGCCTGGGACGCCGTCCCCGGAGTAGTCAGCATACCGGAAAAAATACTCGAAAATGGTTCGAAAGACAAGGTCAATCTCAGGACTCCGAATGTTGCGGATGAACAGGCAGATGTTTCAATATCCTTCATAGAAGCGAACTCAATCTCGTCAAGTGGTGCCTCATGTTTTCATCGATAGATGGGCCATTTCTGACCATAAGTTCCAATTGCAAACTCGTTGAGCCCATCAACAGCACAAGGAGCCACACATAGCGGAATAATTCATTACAAATTTTCAATTCTCCCCAACCGCCCGGCAATCCTTTCACACCGGTGCACATTCCCTCGCGAAGAAGACGTTTCTTCCACAGGAAGACAGTCTCGTGAGCCCGCCCGCTTCTTAACGTAGGAAAAGCATGTGAAATGAGTCCATCACGAGGTCCGGAAAGCCGACACACTCACTTCACGCCACCCCATCACAGGATTCAGCATCTTCGCTCATTTCGGCAGCGCAACAAGACGAAGACAACCTTCGTGGAAGAATCCTTGCACTTGTGTATCCCCATACACAACCGTGCGCGCAAATTGGGACGTCGCCATACTGTAAGGGGATCCGGAGAGAAGCAAAGGTTCTTTTTGGAGCTGGGATTCACATTTAGTGAAAACACTTTTTAATATCTCCAAATCCAATGGGTATAGTTTTCAAGATTTACATTCCTTCGACGAATATTTTACGTGGCTTAGGTACTTTCACTTCAAAAAAATGCATTTAAGCAAGGTTACTCAGAATCCGGATAAGGGAGCAAGCTGAGTGCGACCTTCACTGAAAATTTCGAGTACCCTGTCGTTACAAGATGGCAGCGTGCCCGAACAACGTGAAAGGAACAGGTGAAATGTGTCGACTATCCAGTGCGACTTGTCGTCGTCGTCGACATGCGGAAGGTGTGCCTATCGAGGGTTTCAGATTGCTCGGGATCTTCGTGAAATGACGTGGAGTGATTGATATTGCCCATGAATTTGAGTTCCTGGCGACGTAGAAATGATTCGCTTATTGGACGGGAAGTGAATTCATGCACGTGTTAGCCATCGGATGTAAAATGTATCTTTTCAGGGTTATGAGTGCTAAGTAGATGCGTATTTGTGATGAATCTCTCTCTTGAATACAAGAACAAAGAGGCTTCTCGTATTCGCTACTGGCAAAGTGTAGCCATTTCAGAATTGCTCACGATTGTGTAATCACTTTCATGCGAATACTACCTGTGGCCACTCCACGATGAGTGACCCTGGGTTGCGGCTCTCTTGGAAGAGCCATGACTCCCACATTATTGGGATTTTTGAGAAGTTATGGGAATCAAGAATTCTTTGTGACGTTACGCTTGCGTGCCAAGGTGGAACCATTCGTGCGCATAGGGTCATCTTGTCGGCTTGTTCGCCGTATTTTCAAGTATGTATTCATCGAAATTCTTGATTTTCTACGGTTGTTGTTGGATTGTTCTTGACTGCCCGATTTTATCGCGTCTCTTGGTGCTTGCAGGAACTTTTCGAAGAGAACCCCTGTCAGCATCCTACCGTCGTCCTCAAGGATGTTTCTTATCCACATTTAGTGGCATTACTTCATTTCATATATCGTGGAGAGGTAGAGGTGGATCAAGCCGATCTTCCACATGTCATAATGGTCGCCGCTTCCTTGCGCATTCGGGAACTTGCAGAAATTGCATCCCATATTGAAATGACATCCCCCACGAGTGAGTCCAGTATTCATTTGTTATTTAATCGGTGATCACTGTACGTCCCATCCGGTTTCCCAGCATCGGCCCCAAAATCGATTCAGCTACCTGCCTTGAAACGGAGACTCGACGGAGGAAGTCTAGTCAAGGGTCATACCAGCGCCGTCACTGACGTTTCCTCAGTCGGATCCCAGTTCAGCGGCAATAACAGCGACGGCAGTGACACTGGCATGATGAACGCGAGTAGTCCGCCCGATTCAAAGCGCGTTAAAACCTGCAGCGACTCACACTACGGAGACGGAAATGGTGTTCTCAGTGAAGATTCCTACACGGACCACCACGATCACTCGCAAGATTCCCCGTCTTCTGCTGACACTGCGCCGAATCTAGTCGTAAGTTAGTTGCACATTGTTGCCACCGTTGTTACCCAGTTTTTTTTTTAATTGAATGATGCATTATTCAGAAATGCATCCGATTTGTGAGTTTCTTTGAAGGTCTCAGTTTTAAGAAGGATCTGCTGGTCAATAGCTCCATTTTTCTCTTTGAATGGAACTAATGAATGACCGATTTACATGGCAGGATTTAATTATTCCGTTTGCTGTAACGTCTACCGTGTTTTCATGTGCCATCGCAAATTTTCTGCGTAACTCCGCGGAAGATAACTCGTGCGGTCAATGTGCTGTGGCATTGAGCTTGGAACTTCACCCATGCAAGTCAACTACAGTACTGTATGTGGAAACGTTCGAATTTTTAAGATGGAACTGGAACCGAACGGCAACGGTCATGATGACGAGGACGATGATGATGACCGAGACCCGTTGGCAGCCGATGAAGTCGATTCGGAGAAGGATCCGTTGTCTCCGACGGACGACGTCAACGATGAAGATCCGTTATCCCCGCAGAAAGATTGTATTGACGATTCCGTAGACGGCTGCTTGAACGCTTTGGGAAATCGGAGTGGTGATCTGGGGAAGGAGTGGTGCAGCGATGCTGCAAACATAAAGGATGAAACGGTTAGTTCAATTTGTATCTCTACTCGAGTTTCCAGTGACATCGAGTGTTTGCGAACATAACTTACTAAGGATTACGTCTTGTTCGAAGAGGAGCAGGTGTTTAATTTCGTTTCAGATGAAGGTAATGGATTATGCGGGACTGCATAAGGTGAAAAGCGTTCATTTAATTTTGTGTTGTCGCTCTTGGTTTTTGCTTGCGCCACGTTTGGATATGCTGTGTTTTGTGCACTTCTGTGGATTTGTTCTAGATGGATTGTTGCAGCTTATTTTCTAGCTCATAGTTGAAATTGCAAAGGCTATTCTTCCTCATTTTTAGCAGTGACTGTTGCTTTTAAATAGTAATACGTGTATTGCACTCCTGCAGTTCGCTCTTCTGTTGTGATGTGTCATTACTCTGCTTCCATTCGTCGAGGAATTCCCTCGCGGATTGGCCCAGTTGACGTCGCATGGTAGTCGTTCTGTTATATGTTGTGCTTTCTTGTCCATTAGCGTGGAATGCAAACGTCGTTGCGGATGTCAGACTTCGGCTTGGGATGCAAGAAACAGGAAAATGCGGCTGTTGCTTCGATGAAGCCAGTCGATCTCTCGACATCATCAAACGCCAACTCGCCGCGGTCCTCGCACTGCTCTGGTCGCAAGAACTATCCGACGTTACCTCCCCCACTTGCGTTGATTGGCTCTCGCAATCCTACGGACCTGGTGAATGTTCAACCAAAGAAGAAGAAACCAAACATCAACAACAACACGAGCATTGGGCATATTAAGAAAGAAAACGATTCGGGCAGTGGTGGCGAGAGTCCGAAACGCATACCGTCTGTCAAAATGGAGGTGCCGTGTGATGGGCAGTTGGAAGTGAGCCGCGTTGGCCGTGACGTGCTTCTGCGTCCGGGACCATTTATCACGATCCGCGAAGTTATGCGCTACTCGGTCCGGTTCCGTAAACGACGAAATCTCTTGCTGAAACTGTTCAGCGAGCTTGAAGAAATGGAAATGGGAACTATAGTGAACTTCCAGAATTCGGTCGTTTTCTGCAAAGCTCCGCCGATGCTGCTCAACCGCGCTGCGCTGCTTTACGTGGGAATCACTTTTGAAGAGTATCTCAATAAGTTCCTGCTGTCGAATCAGAACCTCAGCCCGCGGATGAAAGAAAGCCTTGTTATGCTTTCGCCCTACGCCCCTGAGGCGTATGCTGATGTTGTGTGATTATCCTCAGGATTTCGCTGCATTCCCGCACTAGTACCCAGGAAAAGGGAACCGTCGGGTGTTGCGTAATTTGATATTAGGCCGTCCCAAATAAAGCTCCAGTAAAGTTGTGGAGTGCAGCAAACTTGTAAAGAGTTGAACGTGACGAGGAAACGAAAAGTATTGATCTGAAGCTCAAGAAACAGCTTTACTTCTATTTCTTTCTCCTGGAACTTCGCCATTTACGGCGACAGATCTCGACTGTTGTGTTAAAGGAAAGCAGTCTCAGTGAATATTTTGTCGTCGGTGAATCCACCCGTAAATAACAGTATTTTTTTCGGAAAGTCATTGCAGTTGAAATCACGAAATGGGCTTTTTCGATGCGTTCGGATCGACCAATCCAGATGTTTATCCTCACTCTTCGCTTGAAAGATCTGAAGTATTTAACGCAACATTTGTGAATACGAATTTTTTCTATTTTTTTAAACGTCGATCCGGTTTTTATTGGTTAAAGACTCTTCGCGGTGGCGGTTTTGTCAGTATTAGTGAAGGGTGGTTCAAGTGATGTGTGGCGCGATTATTATGGGCTCAAGTGGGAATGCTAAAGAGGCAGGAATTTTGTTCTTCATTGCGAATCTCGTTGGAGTGATCCTAGGAAACTACTTCGGAGAATTTTTTTAATGATGGCGAACAAAATCAATCAAATACGATACATGACAGAGGCTGGCCTTTGTTTCTTCGCAACCCGAACATTCCGTTCCATTAATTCGGCGGTTTTGTCCGTGCTCGTTTGGGCAACGTGACGTACTCGGCTCGAATGTTCATTTAATGGTAGTATTTTTGTTGCTCCGATTCCAATGTAACTGAAGGTTGTGTGTGAAATTCCTGAGATTCTCTCCTGTGTCTGTAAATACCCGTAGCGGTTTTGACGCGTCAGACCGCACGCAGGTCAGCGCATGTTTTGAAACGAGTGGTTTTTTCGGTTCTAAAGGCATTTATTGGGTTCCCTCATCCTGTTGAGCCACGACTGACATGTGCTTTTTTCTTATAAGTCCACAGTATTATTTTTGTCAGTATTAACTTGTGTCTTCCCAGTATTTTCAATGTCCTTGGATAGTTTTAGAAATTGTGTGTTCAGGCGTTCACATGTCTAAGCAGGAAACGAACATTCCATTTCATCCGCGTGCAAACAACGAACAAATCGGTGTTCTACCAAATGCAGAATAGTGATGTTTGTGGATGTTTATCCTGAAGCCCATTGTCTGATACCTAACCATTCCATGAATTTTGGTCACCAACGCTGAGATGATCGAGGTTATCCTCCGAAATGTGTACGCTGCTTTAGATGTTCGTGCTTTTTGTTTTTATGGATCGTGAGATAGTCTCTTGCAATTGCTTGTTGCGGATGAAATTTGTGCCTATCCCGAGGTCTTCCGTTTTTCTTTCCCATTGTGGAATCTTCAAGGTTGAGATCCAGGTTTTCTGTTCTTCGTGAAGAGACTACGGGTAATCCCATGGCTCGTAGAGTGATTCACTCTGAACTGATGGAAGTCCCAACGAGGTTGTATGTTGAAGTCCCTGACGGGCTTCCGATGAAATATCACAGCTCACGGCTACTGGAATATCTCGAGGTTGTAAATATCGGAAGTTATACAAAAAACGCAACGAATTTCTGAATGAACTCAAGTGTCTGTCTGAGGATGTGATGTTTCGCATGCGTGTTTTGCGCAAGGTTGGCAGGTCGTAGGTTTTGGTTGCAGGCGGTAATTTATTGTAATTTTCAGGATTCATCGGCGCGGATCAATAAGATCAGTTATGCTGGAAAGTTCGCGGACATTTTTTTCCAGTTGTTCTTCGTTCATAGCAGAACCCTGGGCAATTTTTTTGGTAGGCGTTCCCACTGTAGGATTGTCTCGCAAATTTCTTTTGAATAAATCTTGTTTGCGTACGACTTGCAGCATTCATCATGGTGGTGGACTGGGTTAACTTTTCCGTGGTGGTGGCTTACTATGTTGCAGGAACCTGGAGAGTCCGGCTCGAGGCGTCCGCACAAATGCTCACTTTGCGGGAAAGGATTCCGCCTTCGTCAGTACCTGTCTGAACACCTGAAACGTCATTTGGCCAGGGAGTATACGGCCTTGCAGCAAATGGATCTTACTCAAAGTCGTTTCCTTGATATGGCTGCCCGCCAGCTGGAGGTAAACCAAAAAGTAATTGCCTTTCTTCTTATGAGAATGCTACCTGGTTTCCGCGCACCACACGTTTTGACGCTGGGGTTTCTTGCGTTAGATAACTAGCAATTCAAGCTGTCAAAGTTTGGAGGAGTCCACACAGGAGCATCGGCCTTTTCAATGCAATGTTTGCATGAAGGCTTTCAAACGGAAGCATCACTTGACAGATCATTTGCGTCTCCATACCGGCGAGAAAAGGTATACCCTACTAAAACGATGAGTGCATTGGGACACAGAATTTTTTTTTTGCCTTTGTAAGCTTAATAATGTATTGTAATCCCCACGCTCTTGAAAATTTCTGGAGCTGAGAAAGATTCAAGTATGTACTGATCTAAAATACTGTACATTATTGTAATCCCTACGCTTCTGAAAATTTCTGGAACTGAGGCAGCTGAGAAAGATTCAATTGGAAATTCCTTCGGATGTAGTAAGGCGGTTTTGGGAATGACGTTTGGCGAGTATCGACTAAAGCATAGCTCCGAATATTGGGGCTCAAACGAATCGTGCCTAGAATTCAATCCATTGAAGGCTAACTGAAAATGAAGAGGTCGCTATGTTTTGTAACCTTGACTGAAGGCGCAAGTTTTATTCGAGGTATTGTGCACTTCGAGATTTTAGGGTAGTTCGGGTCTTCACACTTTTCGTTAGTTCAATAAGTCTTCGAATTTTCTCAACATTTGATTTTCTGCATTAACGTTGACTTGAAAAAGTTATCTGAAGATCGCTCTTCTAAAGAATACGATCCTGGCTATATGATCGATCTGATTTAACGGTCGATTTACGATAGGTACAAGTGTTACTATTGCAACGAGTGTTTCGTGGCCACGAGTATCAGGGCAAGACATATTGCCAAGTGCCACTACCGTCCCAACTTCGAGAGTGCGTCAACATCTGGTTCTCCCCCGGGCATTGCTTGCACTGCTTCTACGTCACAAGGAAAAGCGTCATTTTTAATGAAAGCTGCTGGATACTCAAAGTCTTCTTGAAGAGTGTCGTCCACTTCTTCGATTCTCGTATCCCCGTTGATTCAACTGTGACGATTGGAACCTCGCCGATGCAATCCAAGGATCTGGTTAATCGAGTGAGAAATCTTCACTTTAAGCCGAGTCTCCGCCACGGAATTTTTTTTTTTTCAATTATTTTCAATCCGCATGAGGGTTTTCTCATTTGTGAAACCGATGTCGCGACCGAAGGATCGCCTGCCCGTGTTTGTGCCTTCTGGTAGTCAGCTGCGTTAGGAGGCATTGTACTTTCTGGGGAGCTTCCGAGACATTCCAGTCATTATTCTGCTATTTTTTGTTTTGTTTTGTTGGTCTTCCGTGTCTTGATTTAGTATGCGAATATTGATCATACTGATATTAAATCATACAGTTGAAGTTTCGAGTCGCGAATGTACCCTGAAATGAAAATCAGGAAGATTCGTTGTCCGAGGGTGTTGGCTAATGGTTGTCGCAATTCATGCCGGTTGTCACTGCTTGTGGAATGGGATGGAATCCTGAGCGTGTACCGTTTATGCAAAGGTACTACTTATTTTGAAACCTAAGTTTTCGCTATTGTGGTTCTTGGAAATCATGTGAAAATTGCGGGAAAGTAACATTCCAGTTAGTTCCTAAACGCCCTAGTCATTCCGAATGAGCTGAAATGCCAGAGATCTCGTCAAAGTGCAAATGAGCAACGTTCCTGTTGAAGCTGTTCGGCCTCTTTCGTTGAACGGTCAATTCCTTCAGATGTGTTGCGGCTGGAAAATCGCATTGCTTTTCCGGTTGTAGAAAAAGCTGCATCAGAAACCGTCTCGCCTGGGATAATTTCCCTGTGGATTACTTTAACCTTGATTAAGTTTCAAAACTGTAAATCCTATCTATCTGGAGACATGATCAGTGTGTCAGTCACATTTGCTCTCTTGAAAGGATCTCAATAACGTGATACTTATCTTCATCTGTCAAATTTCAGCAGTTGGGGAAACGAACTCATGAAACTCCAAGCCTAGTGTGAGACGCTTGCTGATGTCAGCTTGAATTGGCCCGTACATTTAATTGAAAAGATGTGAACCGATGGTAACGTGTTGTTGATCTAACCTCCACGAACCCCATACTCCATGCGATCTCGAAATAGTGTCTGTGAAGCATGAGGAAGCGAATCTGTCGTCATAGCATTAGTTATGCGTTGTCGCGGATTTGTGAAGTTTCAAAAGAGATTTATTTTGCGTCCGGATGCAGATGCCAGTTGCTTTTTGTGGGAGATGGATGTGATTGTATAACGTTGTTCATTCTCAAGTGGGATGGCAATTTTGGATTCCCTTTTATTTCCTTTTTTTGTGATGTCAAATGCGAAATGAGAAGCATTCCTGGCGTGTGGATCATGGGTCTACCGAGTGAGTGTAGTTGAAGCGTGCCGAGTCGATCCCTGTTCTCAGGACTTTGTACAGATGGATTTTTGGTTCGGCGTGTAATTAGTTTCTGAGGCTTCGTGCCTTTATTAGGTGTTCTGAGTTATCTGCAAGATTCGGTTGTGGTTTTACTGCGTTAGCCGATGTGTTACTTGGCGGTTAAGTTTCCCCCGCCTGATGGGAGTTGTACATGTTGTCGTGGAAAGTGTTCTGCTTAGATTTTAGTTGGATGCTACCAATTCTAGAGGGTGTGAACGCGCCTCGGTTCCACGAAAATGCAGTGAAGGGAACTGTTTGCTCATCTCAGTTTCAATCTCGTCGTTTTCAGTCGCAATTCGGGAAAATTGTGCTTGAAAATCCGGAAAGTAAAACTGTCACGTTCCAGAAAACTTCTTACAGCATTTTATTTTCCGAAATGTGTCCGCACTGATTGTGGAAGTCGTTCACTGGCAGGGATGTGAAGTGTAACTGTGTACTGTACAAGATCGCGCGCATCCCAGAACAATGGTTGGTGGGAGATCTGAAGTGCTTCAGCAAGTTTTTGTGTACAGTATTACTGTATACAAGTTTAATCCGTGTTAGTTTAATGCAGTTTAGCAAAGTTAGTCCGTACAAGGTAGTCCGATCATTTTTTCCATAAAAAATTTGGCATTATAAAGGGTGAGACTCGAGCGATTCAGTGAAAGAAGATACTGTATATTGTACTCCTTCATTTGATTTAAAGTGATTAAAAACGAACCAAGAAGGCTCATTAAATCTACACCAGAGAATTACCAAATTCTAGAGAGGAGTTGAACCAACCTTCACGATAGCCCAGGAAACTCTACAAAGAAATGATTACATTCAAGCTCACTTGCGGTTCCAGGCACACCAAGCCAAAGCTGATGCAACACGGATCAAGTTGGTCTTGGACACTTCCGGATGCGTTTATCCAAATGGTTTGGGCATACCTAGAAATATGGCTCTCATTTTCAGGAGAATGTTGTTTGCAAGGGATTGACAATATTAATTAATGAATGAGCCACGGTTGTGCCATGGTCAATTTTTGGGATGAGGGTGATTCTCGAAAACATGTGTTTTACTCCCAAAAAATCAACGGACAGGCGCTGGAGGATTTCACGCCTGGGGTTTCAGAACGCTGATCTACGGCATTAATATGCACCAGTATACAAGCTCCAGTGTTCTGAAAGAATCAACTTGCCATGATTAAAAGCTGCTTTATTGCTGGAATTGGATGGTTTTCAATGTCCTGAACATGAGCTAGATGCGTGACTTTCGTTTTCAAGTTGCAAGACCAGAAACCCATTTCACAATTCGATAAATTCGAACTTTTCTTTTCAAGAGTGATGAGTTTTCTTTTTTTCTTGTTGGGCATTTTCACTTGTATATCTCCAAAACCAATTCAAAACTAGCAAGATTTAAAACAATAACTCAAAAACACAACACAAACATATTCAAAGCAATAATAATGATGCTTTTTATTGAAATGAAGTTGGAAAGTAATTGGGAATAAGAGGGACTCATGTCCCAGTGCATGCATCTGTTGATTTAAATATGTTGGGCAAATTTGGTCTGATTTCCCAGTTTCTTTCATCTTTTTGGCCCGCAGACTAACAAATTTCAATGAAATTTTCTGAGGACAGTTGAATTTCCGAAAAAAATGTCTGTGGACTGGGACGAGATTTTCATAAAATTTTTTCAGACTCAAGAAAGTTTTGTTTGCAAGACTTCATGGCACCCGTGGGCAGCAGTGCCGGGATTTATCCACAGAATTTTACACCACAAGTAGCAGAAAGAAAGGGGGAAACAAGAATGGTCAGAAGAGCAAAAGTTTGGAAAAATCCCAAATTTTTTTTAGCATTCCTGCAGACAAGTTTTCAGGAAAAGAATAATAAAAGAAGTTACTGTTGGGGGCATTTTTTCTGCATTCCTGTTGTAAGATTAGGATTGAGAGATTAGGGCAAGAAAGATTTTGTTTTCTGGGATTTTTCCCAACTTTGGCCCCTAATTATACTATTCATAATGATCCAATGATCCCCTTCTCAATTAATATTACGAAGGTTTACCCAACATTTTTGTCTTTTACAATACATATTGTAATTGTATAGTATTGTAGTGCTTAGTACAGTCAACCCCCGTCTATAATGAACTTAGATTGTGCAATGGACAAGTCTGTTGGACAAGAAGTCCTTTGGACAAATTCAATTACATAAAAAATTGAAACTTATAATTGTCAACACTAATTCTAAACCAGCAATAGAAGTCTGTTTGGCTGATTTTTTCTGTTGGGCGGGATGAAAAACTGCCTGCATATAGCTGGTCTGTTAGGCAAAAATCACTTATGCAGGATGTTTGTTAGGCGGGGGGGGGGGGGGGGGGGGCCTGTTTTTTTTAGT
>CAJPEX010000064.1:0-150314 GCA_905338405.1 Notodromas monacha | reverse complement strand
GGGGGGGGGGGGGGGGGGGGGGGGGGGGCACTGTATTCTATAGTACTATAATTTGTTATCTCCAATTTTCACTATAAAGAAATTGAAAACACAATTTCTTCGAAAATCAGCATGCTCTGCGATTCTTATGGGCTGCACTTTCATGCAGAAAGCCCGATTGTTTACAGTATACCATTTTTTCAGCGCATTCCCTCCTAGGCCACATCATAAAATGTCTTCCCATACTTCCTCTCTAACCTGTATGTGCACAGCGGTGCCTCAAAGAAGTATATAACAACCGAAATGGCTTGTTGTTCGGGATGCGGTTTCTCGGCGATTCTGTGGGGGGGGGGGATTAATTTCTCCAACAATACTACTTAAATTGACCTGGAACACGTTTTCCTCTCAACAGCAAACGATACTAGCCATTCTAAGGGAAATCATCTGTTCGTGATTCATCCAACAGCTGGATCGGACCGTTTATTTTTTTGCATACGATGACGGAAGGATCCTTTTTAACCGAATGCTAAAATTAAAATCGCATGAAAAAAGAATATTCCAAAAGCCTCAACAAGAAGCTATATACAGTATTTGCAGAGTAATTTTTTCTCATATTGCCCGAAGCGCGTCATGTGCATGGCTCGGTTTATGACACAATACTGTATTTAATTTAATGAATATAGTATTACTGTATTTGGATTGCAAGGCTCTTGAAAATGTTGTGCTGGGTACACATGAACACAAATGATGGACCAAGCTTTGCGGGATTTCTGACTTCCTCATTTGTGCGAGGGTGCTCAGCAGTGTCAAGCGAGGAGGAGTTTGAAGGCGCTCCATGCAGTGTGTTGAACCTGGGTTGCGACATTCACCGCGGTGACACCCGCCACACGTGTGGGCAATGTATTCGCGATGAAAAACCTGGTCCTCTCTCGCGCGAGGAAACGATCTCGTCCTGTCGGAAATTGGATCCACGTGGAGACCCTCGAGCTTGAACCGTCGTGAACGAGGCAAGCCTCGACCCCGGGAATCGGGAAATCGCATTGTACGAACTGGTGTCTGGAATATACGCATGTCGTGCATGCCGACGCCAGCATACGGGGAGATCAGCGTCCGATCCTCCGCAGGTCCGGGACATAAACGTTTCAAAGATCTCGTGAATGTCAGTTCCTCTCCCAACATGTCTGCTCGGCGTCATTCATTAAGTGCGTCCTTTCCTGACGACATTCTGTGTCCCAATACTCCCGACTGACTCTCCCCTATCCGCGTGTTGACGTTGTCGCACTAATATCCTGCTCGGAAAACCTGTTGATAGATTCTCCTGTACTTTTCTGGCTTCTCTAGTTCGGAATTCTTCAGACTTTTCGGGCCGAGGAGGAGCCTATCTCGCGCTAATTTTCTTTGGCTTGCTGAAACGAAATTCGTGCACTCTCAAACATACTGTATTGTATTTCCTTTCGCGAATGATGCACACTGCGTAAATAGTATACTGTACTGCATACGGTACCCGTAGATCGTTCGTTTTCCGCCCAAGCTTGAACATCCCGCATCTGTCTTTCGTATCTTCAGAACAACGAATGCGCGAATACTTGCGTAATCTTTGTCGATACCACTCGGTTAAAATTACTGAATTAATGGATGTACCGTATAAGTATCAATATACAATACAAATACTAAAGATGCATTCAATTTCGTTCTCATTTTCATACTTTGTCTTGAGCTTACTGCGACGTTCGCAAGGAACAATAAGAGCTGCGGGGAGCGCATCTTGAGAATCTCTGCTCTACAATATTTCAATCAAGTCAACTTTTTTCTAGAACTTTCTTCCACGGAGGACGAGGTGGACACTTGCTCGTGTTCATCTACTTTCCTCCCTAAAATCAGTTCCGCTTTAAAAATCAAATCCTTGTCGTGTTCTGACACTTTTTATCGACATTTCCCCTGAGATTTGGACTTCCGTCATTCCAGTGATTGATTGCAAATTACAGTTTCATGAATTCCGATCGATTTTCGAAAAACATTCTGGGCGTAAAATCGACATTTGAGACATTGTCTAAATGTAGATCGAAATGCATGCAGTACTGAATGGCCAAATAAATTATTTTTCCGAAACTATGATCTTCTAAAATGGAACCTCGATGATTAACCAGCTATAGAAATTGGCGTACGATTCCGGAAAATGTTTCTAATAACTTCTGAATGAAACGTTGTTGATATCTGCATTTATTGTACAATATTAATCTTGAACTCTGATCGTTGCAAATCAAACTTTTTGCATCGTCCGTAATTTGTCAATGTAAATACTGTACAGTAATCGAAAAAACCCAATCCGTTATGTGAGTCTCCAGCATAATTGAGGTCCCACTGCATTCATAAAATAAGTCCCGAGCTCTCCAAACATTTCTTGCTGCAAAAGTTCATGCTCCAAAATTCGCCCGAATTCGACAGGCATGAAGTTAGTTTTACACGGCGGATCATACATCGGAATCAAATCCCGAACAAGCGAACGGGGAATCAAGATTCTTCGATTTTCAAGCTGAGCATACTGCCTCATTTTCTTTCTCAGCGTACCTGTGATTTTAAGTTGTTCAGTGTGAGATCCTGGCCAAAAGTTTCAATCTTTTTGATCTATATTCTAATCTAAAGCACCCCAAAAAATAGGATCGCGCGCATTTTGGATGAAATTATCCACAGAAATATAGTGCTTTGCTTACTAATTGGAATTTCAGTACAAAGAGCTAAACGAATGTAAGCGCACCTTCATTCGGTGCAAATTCGCGAGAATTCCTGATCTGTAATTATCATGACCCGTGAGGTACCACCAAAGAGGACTTGGGTGCGAAAAATTTCCGACAGCGGGTTCCGTCGGGCCACGCGGTAATTACTGTTCCAGGCTCCCGATCCGTCTGTTCGCAAGAAGCAATGCAGTACATATTGAAGAAGAAGAGGGGGGGGGGGGAGAAAATGTCAAATGACGCATGAAGCAATTCTACATTTCCTGGGGACGATGAGCGCCTCTCCCACGGCTCCGAGACGCGGTTCATGGCGTCACGGCGAATTAGCGACGAGAGCCGGGAAATACACACTGGAGACGCTTGCGAAAAAATGGCCCGTGATCTGCATCCCCTGGGAATCGCGGCCCATTTGTTTCTCACCCGCTGGGTTAATTAATCCGCTCCCAGGATTTCTGCGGTCGCAGGTGCGCGGAAAAGTAGATCCGAAAATTTATGCATTCCGAATGCACTTACCCTTTCTCCTCTTCATCGTACTCCATTCTTCTACAGATTCGTCTACGTATGTCTCATGTTCAAATCAAAATGAGTGAAAACAGGTAACTTCCTGGGAGACACTTTAGTAATCTAAACGCACCGTATATAGAAAAGAAACGCAAAGAAGACAGCTATTACATACATTAAATCGACGTAACAGTTAATCGCGGAGTAGCGGGGGTATTCAGTTATACGAATGGTCGCTGGTAATCGAAGCTTCTTTTTTTTTTAGCTCCAATTTGTAGAAATCAGTACCCAAATACAATTCTGTATAATTTCACTGACGCTGAGAATACCTGCATGAAATTTGCGTGAAAAAATCAGGAAATTATTTCAGGAAATCTCGCGAAAAGCATTATGTCGCGAACATCTTCAATGGCGAAGACGTTACCGTTTATAAATTTCAGGTTAACCTTTCCGCGATGAATTCAGTGTTGTTCGAGATCTTGGTGCCTATATACAGTATATTGTGTGTAGTAAAGCTAAAGAAAATCTTCAAGGAACCGAAAATCCGTTTTCCCACTACACCACTACTGTATTTAACTTCTAATCAACGCAATTTTTTCGCTTCTGACCAACTCTTACATTTTTCGTTAACATGCCTTGTTCGTGCGCTACAGAATATAGTTCACGTATTTCTCCATAATATCTGAAGAATGTTCGGTCTATTAATTCGCTTTAATGCATGCTGCCCGAAATCAGAGCGTTGCTTTCAGTTGCATTGCGATAGTTGCCAAAATATTTTGCATGTTGTACTGTCTCATTGAGAATTGATTTAATTTTTACCACTTCATGAATTAATCTTGTCCTTTGTGCCATTGTAATTTGGATCTTAATCAAAATTGGGCTAACATTTAAGAATCCAACCAAAATCTTGTTTTACTATTGTTCTGTATTATACTTACAACTTTTGAATGCATGTCATGACTTATTCGACTCCCCCACTTTTTCTTCGTCTCATAAATGTCATCATTCCTAAGAATATGTAAGATGAACGTTCAAAGCGTTCAATTTTTGCAGGATCAAATGAGTCTGCTGTTGTACTCGCGATTCAGTTAGTACAGTACCAGCACCAAGGCATCTTCAAATTACACTATTTCAACCCAATTCATAATTTGTACTTTTTTGCATTTCCGATAATTGAAAATACTGTATATCGGTTTTCACTGAGGTTTTGTTTCATTCAATTTCATACATATTTTATTGGTGGAATTGCGCGGTAAGAAGAATTATTTATAAGACGTCATCAATACAAGCCGCAGTCATAATTTTGTGAACCACGTTTTGCGAAAAATGTGCGGTTTAAATTATAATAGTACGATACTTCGACGGCATTTCCTGAACATGCATTGCTTTAAAATTACTTCACTTTCCGAATAATCGCTGAAACATTGTTCGAATATTGAACTTCGTGAAATCAAAGATTTGGATGCCTAAATTCATTAATATTTAGTTTTCATTATTTCAAAATATTGTTAAAATAAAACCACGCGAGTCAATCATTCTTTTCCAATGCACGCCTGACTTTTTGGATTTTTGCGCTGACAGAAAGCCTCCTTTAGAGGAATTATATCCATACATAGAAATGGTAAAAGTAAACAAAAAATTCTGGATTCAGATCAGCTTACGATGCCCTAATGAAGAAAAACATATTCACAAGAAAGCCACGACGGTGATTAGTAAGTTCACGATGTTTTTTGTAATTATTATCTTACTGTTTATTTCGTGACGAGTCGGGGCTTCTTCGTGTCGGCTTTCGTGTGTATCAATGGTTTCATTTTCCAGACTGTTTTCCAGACTGAAGAGCAGATTGTCGATATTTCGTTTTACCAACAAATTCAACCGATATGCTCTTGATAATTATACAGTGGATCATTTCTATTGGGATTTTATATTTTAAAAACTAAATTATCAATTTTATCGTTAATCTTTGCAGGAAATGCAGTAATCATTTGCGTGATCATGAATGTATTCTTTGCAGCGTTTTCCCGAGAAAAGTCGTGATTTTTCACTTTTAAGAGACAGAAGAGGCATTTAATTATTTGAACAACTAAAAAAAAAAAAAAAACCCCATGTGATGAAGAGGTTGTCGGTTATCATACCATCCCATTTTCTCGCTAAAAATTATATTTGTTGAAATCCTTGAAGAGTAGTTGGAGTTTGTGAGAGGATTTGACGATCAAGCAAACCTCGCGAGAAGCATAGCACGTGCATTAAGGGTGCCATGAAACTCACGAGCGCCGCCTGATCCACGAAAACATAAATCTTGAATTAAAACAGCGAATGTTGAAAAAAAAAATCCTGTGCAGTCGTGATAGATCTAAATAAAAATCTAGGGGTGCGAATGAAATTCTTCCTCCGTCGGCGGTTGAAAGCGTGGTGAAATGCGATCGGCAAAAGCTGAACTCATCAATTCCCGACGCGTTTTAGGGTGTCGTCGGTAAGCAGACATTTACACAGATTATAATCCTTCGGCGCGTATATCCCTTGAGGCATGATCTCAATTTTCTCCGGAATTCGGGAATTATTTCTCCCCGGATTTTGATGAGGAGGCGGGAGAGACGGTCAGGGGGCAGTGACTTTCCGGCTCGTTGCCGACCAATGCGGACAGCCACGACTCTCCAGGTAAATCGTTACAATGCGCAGCAGGTAACGACCCAACATTGCAGTTTCCCCTTTCGCTGTTCCCTCCAGGCAATCTCGTGATGCGTTTGTTGAAGCTATCGCAAGCAGAAATGCGACAAACGTTTGGTTTCTCTCATTTCTTTGTACGTTTCGGCTCGGTTTCGACGGACGCATCATCCTTTCTTGTCATGGCGCCCTTCGTCCTAGCGAGAGACAAGATCGCCTTACAAATCGAATTATTTCAAATATATCGCGGACGGAGTCCTTCGCCGACATCCCCCTGCTGAGTTCAGGGAATCGTAATTATTTGAATTCACACAAATTATAGCTGCGAGCACAGGACTTCGTACTTTGAGTTCGTACTTGATGGTTCACCCTTCTTCATGTCTGTGATTGATTCAGATTAATAAAATTCGTCGATCAGACGATTACTTTCAAGATCATTCCTCCGAATCGCGCCCAAGACGAGACTAAATGAGGGGATTCCGCGGAAATATTATGCTGTTGTTCCGCGCATCCAGTTGTGAAGGAAAATAATACTGAACAAATCTCAGTCTTCATTACTGTATTTTACCGTGTTCGTTTCCGTGCAAGACAAGAACACATTAAAAATCATCTATCTGAATAGTCAGGAACTTGATTTATGGGTACTAAATTTTTCCAAGTGCATAGGATCGCTGTAAATCGAGAAAAATATGATGTGCATGGTTGTAAACAGGCTGCAGGCATGGAAACTTTTTTAGCTTCGAAGATATTTAATTCAACGATTGACTCCGTGAAGGGTTTTTTCTCATGAGTTTGTTCGAAAATTTTGATTCCATAGCTTTCATACCTTTGGAGTGTTGATGCCACTATAGGAGAAATAGCCTTAGTGACTGATCATGTCGAAGTGTCTTTCTCTGGTGAAATGATGAAAACACCAAGCAGAAATCCTCCACAATATTTCATTCATTCAGTACAAAAAGCATCTGCAAAAATCCACATCATATGAGAACACATTTCATGGAGTTGAAGTACTTTTCTGCAGAATGCAAAGAATAATGATGATTTTTGTGGTGGATGATTTTATCTCAAGCTTTTTTCTCACTGTGTTCTCTTTTATTTTCTCCTGGCAGTCACTGTGCCAGAAGATATGCGACGAAGCAGAAATATAACTTGATCTTATTGTGTTGGTCGATGTAAAACTGGAGGCATATTTTCTTTGCCACGGATGTCTTGCAGAAAAATTCATCCGAATTTGGATTTATTTGCAGCCTAATAAAACAGAGATGTTCAGACGGGTACAAGAACGAAAGAAAAATAAAACTGAAGGAAGGCTTCAGATCGTCCCTTTTCATGTTCGCTTTACGAAATAATGTGAGCATGCATCGGCCATGTTTGATGGTCCTCGTGAGCAGGTCTCAAGGAATCTCCGAGAACAGGTGATTATGACGTCCCAAGAATTCTAGGAGAAAACCGGGCATTCGCTCCGCAGTTGGCGTGTTGCGCGATGAAACACCCCGTCTTGGAAATAATGGATCTTCTCTCCGGGGGAAGACTAGACAAAAACGAGGAATAAAGGAATGAACAAAAATGGTGCGCCAGGTATCGGACCCAGAACCTAGGGGTACCGGCGAAGTACTGCGAGCAAGCAGGAATGAGCCATAAATCTACGGAACCCGGCTTTTCGAGCGTTGCAGGAATGGCGCTCCTTTGACATTCCGTTGCAGGCGTTTTCGGGACAACCGGACGCGGATCGTATTTCTGTAATGCTCCGTAATTATACGTTGGGGCGCGACGTGATCGGACACGATATACCCTGCTCTTCCCCCACTTGCCGCAAGTAATTTCTCCCCTTTGCCATGGGCTTCCATATTTTTGCATCCCGTCACCTGCCATTTTCTTTAATGAGCATGTGGTGCGCCGGGACGCATCATTACTTGTGCGATTGCGGATGTGTCGCTCGTCGGCTTCTGCTGGGACACCAAGAGGTAATTTTTCCTCGATTTTATCGCTCCTGGGACAAAGGAACTCCACGCCAGCATTGCGATTCGATCGCCATTTCGGTCAAGAGTTAAACAAACTACCTCACAATAATGGACGCGTTTTTCCTTCTTTTTGTAAGAAGCAGCGCGACTCCGACTAGAAAGGATTATTTGAATTGATTTCAGCCAGATATAGGATATAAAATTATTTCCTGTCCATTATCCATGAATAGAATGCGAAACATCCGCATCAGCGAACTCATTTTCGGGCATGGCAGTTCAAAGGTTCTCAACAGAGGTTTTCTTAATTTCCCATGGGATCAACATTCAGTTCAGAAAAGTGAAATAAGAACAATTCAAGGGGATTGTAAAGCCCGATGAAAAAAATCAAAGAAAAGAAAAAATGTCCTTTTTGTGGGATACTTTTTCAGCATTGGTAGGACCTTAGGGATCCGCGAGAAATTTTCCCACTTATGGCCCTGCGTGGGGCGAAGTTCGAGCAAATTTGGCAAAAATGTTGAAATCTCGCTGGAACCTTTTGCCCTGCACAATGCCTACAACGTAATCACCCATGCTTTTTCCTAATTGCTCCTTTCACGAGTTCTAACGCTTAAAATAAAAAAAATTACTGCTCGAGAATTTGTGCCAAATGCGAGTAAAATGACGTGAGAAACGGCACAATGCTGGTGTCTCAAACATGCTTGTTAAAAATATCCCTGCGAGAAAAGGAAAGATCGTTCGGGGGACTGGAACGCTTTAGTCACCGCACTCATTCGGAGAGAACGGAGAAATCTTCTCAGTACTTCTTGCCAAGTTACGAACAGTTTTATGCACGCGTGGTGATCCATTTTGCGTTTTAGGGCTGGATTTAGTTTCCACGACGCGGCTGTCGCAGCGGGAGGTAGGCCCGAAGCGATAAACCCGAATTGAAACATTCCCCTGAGCAGCGAACTGAGCAACGCTCAGGCAGTGATGTGATGTGATCAGCGTTACAGCGGAGTTTATTGCTTGTTTAAATTTTCTAAAAGAGGGTCAATGCTGTTGATAAGTAAAGATTTCTACTGCCGGATTTCCGCTGCATTGCGAAAGCAAGAATGACGATCGAGATATTGCGTTGAAGGGGAGAGAAAAAAAAACGGAGAAAAATCGTGGGACATTGCTGTCGGGTTTCTTCACACGGTCCTGTATATGGCCGGAGTTCTCCTTGCAAAATGAACACTTCGCACAGTGTTCATTTTGTACAGCACTGGGGATCAATTTGCTTTTGCTGACTATGATCTGCGATGATGATCGTGTATCAGCATTTCACGCAATGATTTCCAAACAATGTTTAGAATGCACTCCGTGAAATTGCATCTGCTGAAGGAATCTTTTCTTCTCGACTCAAAAACTCTCAAGTTCAATTTATGAAATCTGCTCGAGCAACATTCGATTTTTCAGGCGTATTTTTCATCGGATGCGTATGATTTTCCTTTCCAATTACTATTTTGGATCAACAAGACACACTGTTCGGCTCTCAAATGATGAAATCCCAGGGGCAGAAGCCGTTCTTCTCCGACTAGATCTTTGAAAATGTTTTCAATGTAAAATGGAATTTGCGTCTTCCTGCACCGTAATTAAAATTGCTCTTTTATCTGATAGCAATATGTATCCTTTCCGATTTCCGTTTTGGCTGAACGAGGGTGTTGCGACGTGAACCGAAGGCATGGATGATTCGTGAAGGACGCGGGATATCGATCTGGGCAGCATTGGCTTGCTGAGGACATTGCTGGTACTCAGGAAAAGCGAAGTACCGAGTGGGGCCATCATGTTTTACGGCGGTTTTAGGGTCATCTTATTGGACCGTGGTACCTGACCGCCCGGTGAATTCCCACAAGGAATACTATATCAGTTTATTCGCGAAGCTACATCAGAAACTTCGACGCGAGGAGAAACCCCGACGCCGAAATTCACAAGGAGCGAATGATGAACAACAAAAACAAGGCACAACATTCGCAATTTTCGATAGCAGCTCACTCGCAGATCTGCAGATAGACGCTTTTTTACTGCTAAAATGTGATGCATTAGTAAAAAGATGTAAACCTCTTAAGCGATGGAATAATTGGGAGATACGCATTGGATTTTCATACACGCACAGATATTAATTATGTACGTAAAGCATTACAGAAGAGCAGTTTCAAAGAATAATCATAGAAACTTTTTGTTCGCGCGGTATTTCCCGAAAAATCGAAGTGAGTAAAATTGAGCATACTTTGGTATACTTTATTCGGAAACACTCGCCTACCAACGAATACTACACGCATTGTGAAAATATCATAGACAATAAATTCGTCGGTCTTTCCAGCAGTTCGGGCAGAACAAATTGCATAGTTCTGAACTATTTGCGCCTTTCTCCGAATCGCACAAATCCGCCAGGAATATCTAAGAGTTCTACGTTGGACAACCTTAAACGACAGTCCACAATTGATAAACTTGGAAAGTTGGCTTCATGATTTTAAAAAATCAAATGCAGTTCGCGACAAGAGATTTAGAGTTCTCTTGCCCTTCTGCTCTTGTCTAAAACAGTGTCCGTAAAATAAGTACTATTTTTGTACTTGTAATATTGGATTTTATTGCAATCATGCAATCGCAGAAATTTCATGATCTGCGACCACGACGGCCTGAATTATATCGAGCCCGTGAAGTCGGCGGGTTCGTTTCTTCCGTCTCTTTCATGCGTCAAATAAAACTTGATGGCAAGTGCCTCGGTGGGTTTTGTTGCGGTTTCCATTTTATCAATAAAGAAACGCGGAAGAATCGACTTGAACAATTACATCTGAAATTATTCCACCAACACGCACACATCGTCGTGCTTTGATTCGTATTTCATCGAAGCCCGTGAAGTCGGGTTCGTTTCTTCCGTCCCTTTCATGCGTCGGTCGAATAAAACTTGATGTCGAGTGCCTCGGTGGGTGTTGTTGCGGTTTCCATCCGAAGAAAATCGTCTCCGACGTACTGACACCCCGACGGGCGTCTGGGTTTCAAAGCGGAGCGTGGTATAGAAAGTTGTCGGGTTGCGCGGTGCAGCCCCTTACTTCCGCCACGCTGTGGCAGGTAGACGCGAGATGCTCTGGCAACTCCGGGGGTGTCGCGCTGCGTCGGGTCGGGTTGCCGGGCTGGCCGTGACCAGGCGGGCGCGAGTGGGTCGTGGAGAGGGGCCCCGCAACCTGCGGCGGAGGCTGGTGCAGCGAGCATGTCGGCTGAATCAGAGGTAATTAGGGAAATCTGGGCCTAACTTCTGTTCTCCCAGTCATGAGGACGGGCATCCCACGCGCTACCGTATCGATCCCCGGCCACACCAGTTGGCTTTCCAGGATGGCTCATGTGATTCAGTACTCCGTCATGGTACTGGGGTTGTGTCGTGCTCGGTAGTCTTTATGACGCCCCCCCTCGGCAAACTTCTCTACGTCGTGTGCACCCCCACGACCAGGGGAAGGGGGTATTCTACCCACGGCACCGCTTTTCAATCCGCGGCAGGTCCTCAAACGCCCGTCGACGGTCAGCGGAGTTTTCAACAGCACCGCCATGCTGGCCTGGTCCATTAGCCTCCATCACAGGTCCAGGGTCGCCATGCGCGGAACGGCGCCGGTTTCCCACGGATCATAGCGTCTGAGAAAATTTCCACGACTGTGCTAATGACGTACGCGGAATCGCGCTGACCGTGCAAATCCCGGCGGTGCGTAATAACACGCATTATCGGAATTATTTATAGCTGCCGGCGGCTGTCGAGCCGCCTCAGTCCCTGTTTTCGCCGCGGAGGAACCGAGACGAAAGCAATTTCCTAGCACAATGGAAAGCAATTTCCAGCACAAGGCGAAACGCGTTCGGCAATTCTATCCGGTGTAGCCTCGAGCCACCGCGGCGAAACGGTTTCTCCCAAGTCTAAAAGGAAGCCCCCGCGATCTTCCTTTCAGCTCTCCGAGCAGACCGCGATATGCAGTCTGCACATTCCGATGCATTCCTGCGCAACTCTGAATCCCCCTGAAATGCCCGAGATCTCCCATTCCCTCTGCCTTTCCCGTCGGACTTATACTGTAATCCTTTTTCCGCCGAGCCGGCGTAACTCCACTCGAAATTCTCTTCGTAAACTTCACTTTGTGCGCGTGAACCGAGCGGCACCACGCTGCGGTTTCATTATTTTTCACACGAGAAGTAAGTAGTGGGGTACAGCAAGGTACTTATTCATCAGCGCATGCTGCCAAACGTCACGAAAAAGTTTCGTTGGCATCTCTATTCTAACATTTGAGGAGCGGTTTATTCGTTCTAATTGAAACTTTCTCCCACTCGCTTCATGAAATCAGAATTTTCACCTTGATCTCTCTTATAAAGAATAAATAAAATTTGCAGCAGAAATCACGAGGAGACCTGCAGGGATTTAAAAAAAAAATTTTTGCTTTTACAGTGACACTTTCAATACTGTACATGGAAGAGTTGAGTTGACCACTACCTGCTGGGGAACGAGTACCATCAGTTTTATAAAAATCATTTTTCCGCCAGAAAGCCTGGTCACATATCTATAGCGCTTCGATTTTAAAATATGTTTTTCAACATTCAAAAAGCTTTTTTGTATAATGCTTGACATGCAACTTTTTTTTACCATCAGTAGTGATACGCGTACTACTACGACCGAAGAGTTGTATTCGTCAGATTATAAAACTGACTGAAGTACGGAAAAAGCGCATTCGATGGATTGCATTTTTTTATGAGGTTAGCTCAAAGCTTTCTAAAACCGGTGATTATATAGAATGCAAGATATTGTAGTCACTGTTTCAGAATTTTTTATTTCTTGAATGTCACGCCTGCTCATGATTTTGATAAAATGCACAAGTAGGGTAACTCAAAGGGTTTTGCCGGTGCTCCACAGAGCTCTCATACAAACGTTATGTATATCGCATGAATTTTTTTGGATTAATGAGCTAAGATATATTATAGGGTGAAAGTCCATTGACCACGAAGTTCATCAACCAACTGAGCAATGCTATGCAGTATTCTAGATACAATGACTAATTGATTACAGGCCCTAACTTAGAGTTGGAAATGTGCAGAAGTCGAATTTCTATCCTGTTCGAGATTCCCTGAAATTCTACATTTATGGCATTTAGAAAATTTGGGAATATATGAATATTTAACGTGGAATATCAGTAAAACAAGGGAAACAGTATTCAACTCATTCAAGAATATCAAAATATATTTTATCCACTTGGAAAATCATGCTGACAGCCACATATCCCGCGAAAACTTGATCTTTTTTAAGAACCGCCCATTTGTGCCATCCATTATCTGCAACAGAGGTTTAAACTTTTGCGTGTGTAGATTTTACCATTTTCAAGATGTGCCAGCATTCACGTACAAACTGGTGCAAGTGCCACATGCACCACTTGTACATGATCTGTGTGGCTTCACCTTTATAGAAAACAGGATAATGTACATAACTCATGCAAAATCACATTGGTTCACTATAGCCACATGAAATATGCAATTCTTAATTTAAGCAGACCATTCAGCCAATCCCTCCCTATTTGCTGGACATGATTGTCGTTCTGGACGATAAATCAAATTGCCGTTCAATTCAGCGTACTGCTGATCGGATAGCTGGGATACCAGCATTTGTGCTTAATTCACACATTGATCCCAGGGGTCGATCATTGGATCTTCTCACGACATTGAAATGGCGAAATATAGTCCATAACATGCCTCCCACGAACGGGATGTGCTGGTACTGTACCAAGAGATTTGCCGGATTTACTCAAATACCATGCGCCCTTGAGCAAGACATTAGACATTCACCAGGGATTTTCAGTCAAAAATTTTCATAAAATTGTATCCCTGAGTAAGATATGCACCCCATTTTTAACGACTCAAAAATGGTAATATGTAAACATAAGAACATTCAAATTTTAATTTAGACACAAATTGTTCCTGAATTCAACTAATTTTCAATTATTCCCCTTTCAAAAATTTTTCCTGTTAAAATTGGTTCAGAAGTTCTCATTAGAACTTATTTTAATGCACACCTGAATTTCTAAAACTTGTTCACACATTTATATACCCGCCTTTGACACGTACCCCCTTTTCCCCCTGTCAATTTCGAAAAAAAAGATGCGTGGTTACTGCCACTCCAGTAATTATGGTATCCATTTGACTGTTGGGGCCATTCGTTGGAACCTCGTCGCAGAAGGCTTCTTGCGTATATGTGCACAGTACGTGCGTGGGCCAGAAAAAAAGGAATTCGTCCTCGGGATAGCGTTCATACCAGGAGCACCGGTGGGGGCCTCGGAGCCATGCGGGATTCGTCAACGGGGAATCGTGGCTGACGTCAATGGCTGATCATTGCGAGTAATGCGTACTTTTCGCATGCGCAGCGCCGTAATGGTTGTTTCGACCCGGGGGCCTGCAAACCGCGACTTCGGCGGAGACGCATAAATCTCGGGCGCATTCCCCCCGCGAATGTTTCCGTCTGCGTCGCTTCACGGATCCGCGCCAGCGACGGGTTTCTGCGCTCGGCGACCGCCATTCGGAATCACTTCACTTGGACGCCTAATCGAAACGAACTTCCGATGCCGATAACCCTTTCATCGCCGGACACCCAGAGGTTCATTAGGAAATTTCGGTGCAGTACTCGCCTGGGATCCTTCCGCTCCGTCGGAATATACTCAACAAAAAGCGCCTCCGCTGGAAAGCCTCATTAACCATTGATTTCAGGTTTCCTGGGTTTTCTCACCCACGGTTTTCGGAATGTTTTCCCCTTTCGTTCGCACTTGAAGGTACAGTGCTGTGTATTTACGAAAGGAGGCGGACCGCCTGAATCCTTAGACGCAGTTATACTGGAATGTTTGGCAATTCATCTATCAGTATGATTGTATACGAATGAATATAAGGATTTCTGGTCCGGGCTTGCATTTCTCTAGATTCTTAAACGAATACCTGCTCGTAATTTCACCTGCATTTTATTGTGTTTCAATAAAGTTTATCCCAGCTAGGGAACCCCTCAAAAACAATTAGCGTAAGTGTTTTGGAATTTCTTCGACGAAGCACGATTTGCCGTATTGTACGCAGATGAAAATGAAGGCTCAATATGTACAATCTAAACTACTTCAGTTTTCCTGGCTTGACTTCAAAAGATTTCTCATGAATATATCAATTATTGGTTTAATTCATCGGGAAGAAGCTTACTAATCATTCCTTCAAAATATTGTACCGAAAAACAGTCTTTCTTGAACGTTGGATCCCTTCATCAAGAATGATTATATTGAGGTAAGAAGAAAATTTTGTGGATCATACATTTGAAGCTTCGAGGTTTTCCTCTTATGACTTTTTCTAAAAATTTTCCTTCGCCTGGATCTGAAATCATTGAAAAGAAACAGATGATTTCTGGTAAAATATCTCAGAGGCAGCTATTGGATTCTTGCACTTCATCAGCAATGATTCTATATTGACCGGTAAGAAAAAATAAATGATCGTCTTACTCAAGTACACCTTAAAATGATGCAATAAAGGTAATTTTAAATATATTTCTTTGGCAACAATTCTTGCCCATCCTGGACACAAGGTACTCGAGTAAATACATTGCCTTCGAGTGAATCGAAAACATTTCTCAAAAAATATTACGTAATGTACATTCTCCATAATGAGATTCACGAAAAATTTGGTTACGGCGTATTCAATACTAGTGGGGTTGCACACTTTTTTGTATGTGATCTGCCGAGTAAAAAATATGAGAAAATCCTCGCTAGAGATCAATTACAGTACTTCTTGATCAATCAAGAAGGGGTGCCTCGACCTGCCAAGAAAATTTCAATGATGGAAATTTGTAAGGGATTGATTCTGATATTGAAAAGATACTAATTTTCGTCGGACGGGTACACGCGGTAAAATAGATATATGAATGAGACCCATAAAAAACGCGTATGGTCGAGTCAATCGATGAAGATAAAATCCGTCTCTACATTTTATTATGTCCATTGCCATTCGAATGAATGGGTGGAATACGTTCGTAAGTAGTATAACCGCCTTCGTGATCACCTAGAATTACTAGAAATCGGAGGTATGATTTTGGTATGTAGTAATTTTAGAAATGCATCGTTTCCGAATGAAAGACATGAGATGTCAATCTCCGGAGAAATCCCAGGTATTAATTGGAGAAACCCCAGGTATTAATTGCTAACCTGCCGAAGGAAATCTTTCCGCAGTGATTCACTCACTTGTGTGCTTGCTGATTGATGTTGGGGTTGTCGAAACACGAAGAGGACGAAACAAAAACTCGTCGTGCCACCGAATGCATTCTGAAGGGCACGTTACACCCCGAGACTGATTTTACACATGTGCAGAACATCTTTTTCGCCTAATTGCAGCTGAATACGGCCTCAGTTCGCGGTTCATTAGAGGCGGGGAAATACAAGCAGAGTCAGCAGTGACGACGTTTTCCGGGCTGAGCAAACGACGCGAAACGGAAAAAGAAATGAGCGGAATGGCGCAGCCGGCGATTCCATCACCGTTTACGATACGGTTTATCATATATCAGAACACAGGGGGAGATTTGGAGTGTGTGCCCATTTCCACGGTACCATTCCAGTTGCAGGGCCACTGAAAGCAAATTTGCGTTTTTCCCCCGCTGCAACCGAATCCAGGGCGGCTCTTTTTTTTGTGGGGAACGTTTTTGCCTACTGGTTGGAGTGGGCACGAGTGCAGACGGATATAAAACGGGGGAAACCTGAATGAGTCGAAGCGCTGCCCTTATTTCACAGTTTATTGCGCCAGGGATGCGTAAAAATGCTACAGTTTGTTTTCCTTGGCTCGCGACGCGCAATTTTTGAAAGGGATTCTGGCATTGCGGGAGAGGGGATCGCGTCATCAGCGCGACGCTGACGCGATCCCAAACCCCGCTTTTGTTCTGCGCCTCGCGTTTGGTATTCGGCGACGGGTTGCACCCGACTTGATTCGTTGTGGCGAAGAAATGACCCCGTCTGCGGACGGGGATGACTTATGCGTCTGGGTCTTGCTCCTGCGACGTATGTTTGCTCGTCACGAGACGAACCCACTGTTGAAATCCCGGTGGGATCGCGTCGTCCCAGCGCAGGAAAATTGATCAGTGCAGGGACTTCCATGAAAAATTCCTTGCTGGTGGATCGCCATGAGCTTTTTATATACCTTTCGGCGCGAACGAATCCAAGATAATTTATGTAATTGGCAACATTTGAGCGAGCTGTATTAGGAGTACTGTACTTTTTTCTCAAAACTAAGTCGCACAGAAATGGAGTGAAAAAAGAACTACTGTAGTTTAAACTTCGATGGCGTCTTCTCCATCACTTGAAGCAGATTCAGAGGGTTATTAAATTTTGTTCAAGTCATTTTCAGCTGAAATGGTCACCGAATGGCTTATGCAGTACAAGATTAGGTCTAAACGACAAACTTATTTCAACAGATAATCGTATGAAGTAGTGAAGTACGGCTTTAAAAAATCCTTACAACCATTCTCAGTTCAAGAGCATAAGGATCAGAATTCATAATCGTTGTCTGCAGTGTTAAAGGATATTTGCTGGTAACTGATGAGTACTGTATGATCAAAAGACTCCTCCGATCCTAAAAAATTATAATGGTATGAATGATCGTATCTTAGCAGCAGGCTTCACAGATCTCTGAAGCAAGAAAGGAGTCCCTGATATTTTAATTTATGATGCCTTACATTTGAGTTTATATGGTGTTCGACGTTGTTTATTCCGTCAGCGGAACTTATTCGTTGAAACGATATCTCTCTCTCTTTTTTTCTTAAAAAGGCGTTTAATCGAACGTCATTCGATGTGCGGGATGCGTACCATGATTTGTAACAATAAAACCTTAAATAATTCCCTAAAACACGAAATCTTTGCTTTGCGCTGATTTATATCCTGCAATTAAATTTTATTTTCAAGCTTCACAGGAAAAGAGCTCGTGAAGCTCGATCAAGTTCGCGGTTTTACTTGAATATATTTTTTCGTTTTACTGCGAATTTTGACTGACCTTAGATCGGATTTCTTGTGATCAAAAGGCTATTTTCGACGCTTTGGGCTCATGAGACGATCTGACGGCATTAGTTTTCACATTCCATAAACTGCATACACATATTCTAATGTTTTAAAAGGTAGAACAAGCACGCGTGATTTTCGAAAAATTGAAATTGCAAATCTTTAAATGCAGAAAATCACTCTTTCGACACGCGGCAATCGATGAAATTCATAGAGGAGAAGTCTCAACTATCGGAAAATGAATTGAAACTTTTTCGAACGTCCATTTGCTGCGCTTTCCAGGATGATATCAAGAGTACACGCTCTGTTTCAAGGTCGACCGTTTTGTGGATGGATTATTATCTTCTTTCAGCACGCTATACTGCATAAAAACATCCAAATGTGCCATGCTATACATCTCTCCCAAGAACATCATAATCTACAGAAGATTAAAGATTTCCAGCTGAGTTGGGTTTATATTTAGAAACAGCGCACAATATGCACGACTTCAAATTGCACGCAAGCAGGTGCCGTAAAGCACCCCTTTTATTTTATGGCTTCAACATCTGCAAAAACATCTCTGGCGCATCCTCAACTGCTCAGAATCCCTTTTCTAAATTTTTCCATTTCTTGTCACCAGAATTGCATCACGCCTTCAAGTTTGCTTTGCAGTAGATTTCTCTGCCTGAAGAGGAAACAGTTCCCATCACTCTTCTGCTCTTGGCATATACAGTACCACAAAAACGTATTCTGTGAGTACAATCGAAAATTGAGTCAACTGGAATGTTCATGAGCTTTCTCGTTACTTTATGCACAATTGAGCGAAACATTTCAATTAATTCAATAAACCGCGCCGTAAGTGATCATGACTTCGATAAACCATTCCCCAAATTTTGTACCCAGAGACATTTTTGCAGTTATGATCAATCGGGCTTGATTGAATATCATTTTTAGTAAGGTATTTTGAAACGTCTAAAAATAAAGTGGTGCGAAGATCCTCAACCTTTTTGAATCGTGGAGGTTTTTTTCGAATATTAGTATTCGTTTCCAACATTTGATGACCGATTAGTAAAAATGAAATATGGAAACATGAAAATACCGTTTTTGAAGGTCTAAATATCCCTTGCCTATTATTCATGAAAATCCAGGAAATTCGAATCGGGGTTGCCATACATAGAATTGCGTGAATGTGTAGAATTCTCTTTAAAATTTAAAAAAATCAAGATTCTTGATAAAATCCTACCACACTGGCAGTGTAAAAATACCTGCATTCTAGCCTTCTGACCTTGTGTTCGATCGCTCATGTGCTGGCGTCAAGGTTCCCTGGAAATCCAGTCAGGACCTATTGTATCACCAGGTGATATTTCTAATGTTGCTCAGATTTAACTCGTACATTCAGTTCAAACCACGAATTCAACGTATTTTTGACTCTCTCAACCATACTTCCAGAAACTGTGGAAAAAACTCGTCTTGAACATGATTTTCTGCTAAAATTATTTTATGAATGAATTTCTAGCGGATGGCGCGACATCCATGCTTAATGCTCACAAAATGCGTTGAAAGCATCAGCATTTCGTAAATGCCGAAGAGTAATCGGCGGAATTTACTTGCCAGGAAAAAAAATGTACTGTAAAAGTACACAAATATATTCGAGATACATATCGTCAAGCTACGGATAAGTCTCGCAGAAATTATTCTTTTGCGAGTCTGGCTAAGAAGGTCAAGCCAACAATGCAGAATGTAAAATGAATAGAAGCGGACCAGGGTTACAAAGGAAAAGGGAAGAAGCAACGGGTGCTTCGCGGAAAAATTCGCTGACCGGAGCCATGAAATGGGCCGCAATCCAAAGAAAAAGAAAAAATGCGATTCGCAAAACCATAAACACGGCTGTAGGCCTGAGTTACAAAATTGCATGCGGAGGAAAATGAACTAGAAGAAATTTTCAATGTTCTATTGCTCGAGACTCGCGTTGCGCGAATTACTACTCATTGTATCATGAGCACTTGCAGCTAACAGCGAGTTCGTTGAACTGATTTTTATCCCTTCAACTTCCTCTTGTTTCCCGAATCCCACCCCAGTTCTTCTGTATGTTTGTGGGCGCCAGACGACGTTAAAAAGCGGCGCGCGAGGATAATCCCGGTGGTATCCGGAGGTCACGTCGGAGGATAGGCGATTAGATGCCCAGAGATTTTCTCTGGAAAGAGTCGAAGAACTACGGATTGATTCCGAACTTGCCTCGCTGTCAACTCGGAAAATGGGACAAGGTTCACACCGGAAAAATACGAGACAACCTGAACGCAACTAAAAGCGCTTATCTGTCCATAAGTCTCCATTTCCGAGACGACGCTTCGAAACTTCTCTCTCGCTTTCTGCGTTACTGTCGAGTTCGTCGATCCCCGAGGTACTTTCCGAGCGCGTGCCTTCCGGAGTTCGTGAAGTGCTAAAAGGGGTTTTGATATTCTTGCTGAATAAAGCACCGAGAAAATGCAAAAAAATAAGAGTAAATCATGCATGCATATGAATAAGCATTTCCTTCGTACACTTTTGCGGCGTACGATATGCAGTGTCAAGATACGAGAGCGAGGATAGCTCAAATTTTCGGAAGACAAATTTCACTTTTAGATCCGCCGGTGAACTTGATCTACCATAATGCCCTCCACAGATATATTCTCTTAACAAACGCGTTTCGGAGTCCTGGCAGACCTTCTATCGATGCATAACTAGCTGATCTGCAATGCGTTTTCTCCACAACCATTTAGTCCAGTTTTCCCCAAGACCGGCAAATTAAAAAAAAAATTGCGGACGTGGAAAAATGTCCACAAAAATTGTCTGTAAACCAGCAAAATTTCATAAAATGTTTGCACTCACCCAAGTGTTGCTTGCATGTTATTAAGCAGGTATTTACAAGACAATTTCGGTTAAGAATGACATCAAACAATTAGAAAGGTGAGCTTGAAGAAAGGTTTCTCAGAATGAAAATATAAAATAATGTATTCCAGCAGGTAAAAATTGGTCTGAAGTAGTACAGTACTGTATCAGGAAAAAAGCCAACTTTTGTTTTCATCACGTAATACAACTGCCATTTTCCTTCCGAAATTGTATGTAAAGAGAACAGACTTCATCCTGACTTCTGACAAATGTATTATGCTGAGAATTTCCCGCGGACCGGCAAAATATTCTGCGTACCGGCGCGGGTCTGAGGTCCAGGGGTTGGGGAACATTGATTTGGAGTGACTAATAACATCAGAATATTGACATAACATTTATTTCTGTCGCGTGTGTCTATGTCAGAACTGTATGAATCGACAACGGATTTCAACGGAACATAATTCTAGATTCCTGATCAATCTTCCATTTTTTTCCATTGGGGTTGTTTGGCGCAAAGACAGACAGGAAGGGTGAACTAAGATGTGATCTTTCCGTAAATAAGGTTTGCCTGCCGTACCTGCACGTTTTAAGAATTTTGAAGCAGTTTAAATACCTTGGGGATCGACTTGACAGCGTCTTCAGCCATCAAAGTTTCGAAAAATTTTCTAGTTGAAAATTCCCAAAAATGTGATGACCATCAGCCAAACATTTTCTTCTTTTCTATATGACTTCGATTGAAGGCTTTCCTTGAATGCCGATTAAGAAATACTGTAGTCTATATAGTCCAATCCCTTACGCTAACACTGAGAACATTGAAAGAAAAAAACGTGGTGCACCGGTAACTGGTTTTAATAGAACCCTTTTTTTTAGTTTCGTGCCGATGCACAATAAGTATAGCATTTACATCTCAATCATGTTATCATGTTAGTGGAAAAGCGTTCATAGAGCGTTGTCATAACTTGAAAAAAAAAATTAGGTGGAATGCAGTATTTACGAAAACAAAATCCTCAGTCAATGAACAGACTTTCATCAAGTAAGTATTGTTGATTCCACGCGGCTTGACGCCCAAGGATTCCTACTAATACATTTCGGCACCCAAAGAACTTAATTTTAAAGTACTGAAAAAACTTTTGAGCCATCCCCAGTATCTGAATATCGCTGCGAGGAAACGTCCACCTGTGTTGTTCAATTACTGTTGCCCTTGCAAGATACTGCCTTCGAAACTGGGCAGTAATTTCTAATAGCTCGGGTTCAAACTTCGGCCAACGCTTGCACAAAGTATTGGCAAAGACTCTTTCGGGATATTCAAATCACAGTACAGTACTGCAATGTCGTGAGCAATCCCCAGGAGAGCAATCGGGATCATCCAGTGCAGTATTGCCTAAAGCCCTTCGTAGAACGACACATGTGTTTTTAATTCTGGAACGGTCAATGCGCTCGCGAACACACGCTCACGGTTTCACGAATTTTCGACTCGGGACGAAACCAGGAGTAAACGATTTGATAGACGTTTAAAAGCTTGGCCTCGCGGTGCGAAATGCCGACGGTGGGTTCAGGCATTGTTGGCTGCACGTGTAGCTCGATTCACGGGGCCCCGAACGGGGCGACAAGGGGCCCTAATAAATCCCGGGCCAGTCCTCCTACCGGACCAAGATAATCAGAAGTAATGCGCTGATGGATGGCATCTCCACGATTCTTGCGAGTATATATCATTAGCCGCGGCTCGGCTTCCAGCAGCCGCGGTCCAAAGGACGCGATCGTGAATTACGCGCCAGGCCCGTCGCGATCGCAAACGCCTAATGATAGCGTGTCCTGTTTCCACCACGTTGTCGAGAGTCCCTTCGTACGTACCTCGCAGTTCCCACTAGGAATCATCCTCGCTTCGGAAAATAAAATTATGCGTATATAAATTTTCCACTCTTCAATTCATGCGTGTGGCTAGGCGGAAGAGGCAAAAAGGAAATTATGCTAATCATCAAACTGGCGCGGTAGGAAGAAAATGGAATGCGGTAAAAGCTGAAACGGCATAAACTCTGCTTGACGCGGCTGAAAGGGGAGAAACAAATACTGTACTCTCCAGGTACTCATAAATCGGGGCCGAGCGTTTTAATTCTCTAACCGTTTCTTACACACTTATAGACACACATTTTGTCTGTGAATCAGCGTCTAGTTCATTGGAAGATTATCCGCACATATTGCGCCAGTCTCTGATTGTCCAGCGTGATTTTTGGAAAAGCATGATCAATAATTGTCTTATTCGAAAATAAGTTCATGTATATAATAAAATAATTGCCGTGATCAATTTTACATTGCCTGATATTCTTGTCCCACGCCGATTATTGATCGAAAAAATTATATTTAAAATGCATAAGTTGCGAGGGTTTCTTGTCACGTCGGTTGGAAGCCGCGGTTGGAGTTTCTAGACGATTCCGAGGTTTCCCGTTCCCTGCATCACCCCATCATCACAGTCATGAATTACCCGCGCGCCAAAATTAAATTGAATCTTTCGAAAATTTATGACGAGGTGGTGTTCAATCTTTCGTCACCGGCATGTAGGCAAAAAAAAAAAAAAAAAAAAAAAAAAAAAAAAAAAAGCGGCGAGCTATTATTTCTTCCCGGCCAACATTCTCCGCAAGTGTCATTATTGTTCAACCCAGAAAAGTAGAGTGGTACGGGAATCCAGAGATCCTAGAGGTATATTCAGGCGTCCCCTAATTACCATTAATCTCCATTCGACTGCGTAGCCTGTGAATTTGCGTAGATGCGACAAAATTCATCCCAAAACCGCTGCATGTTATTTTCAAGTATTGTTTGTGCATTAGTGATCTTACTAGTAACTCGAAAATTATGGAAGTGATTGATTCGAAGTCCTTTATTTTTCGTTCTCTATGGACGCCTCACTTCCCTCGGGCATTGGAAGTTTCGCTATCAGTCGGGGATGAGGCTTATTTGGGTGACAGCGGTGGGACGATTTACGGATGCCTGAGCAACTTTGTTCAAGCGTGTAATTGCGTTTCGATCAAAACTATGGAGCGGTTTTTTCCCTCTCCGTGATTGAAAGATATTCTAATGCCATATTTGGTAACGCTGTGCGCCATCCGATGCTAATAACGTCGACCAGCTCGTCGGGCTGCCCAGACCGGCGGAATGACGGAGCACGAAGCGGGTCGGGGCCGCAAACCCCCTGGGATAATGACTGTTTGCCAGCCAGCGCCGATCAGGCCAATCTTTTTATGCGGATGTCCTCGGTCAAAGCACGCATACCCTTTTCAGTCCATAAATTTTTGCATGTATCTATTAAAACCCAGTGCGAGTAGGACCGCCGGACGCCATAAATCTCCCGCCAGGAAACTCCCCCTTTTTCGGCCTCGCTGCCCTTACCGGCGTCGCTCGAGTATCAATTCCCACTCATCGGCTCTTATTTCCGGGTATTTTCCTCTATTTGGATTTTTGTTAAAATTGTTCTACTACAACCTGTGGAATCCAAAGAAGGCTTTGCACCCACGAAAACGATTGTGGCGCATCTTCTACAAAAACCATGACACGAAAAAGCAAAAATCGCCCGATACGGGAAATATTTTTTTCAGCGAACTGCAACCAATTTTAAATTCACGCTTTAAACTTTACTCAATGCACCGCTGCACTGCTTTTTTGTACATAATTATTGTTTCTTCGGGATCTCACGGAGTGGCAATAAATTTTCCAACGACTTTCCTGATTTTTATAATAGTTTGGGTTTCAAATTTCGCATGTTTGTAGTGTGTCTGTATTTGATCGTTTTTGCATACTTTTCTCACGATAGTTTTATTTTTGTTGAGCACAAAAGAACAAATGCGAGGGCAGAAAACATTTCCTTCGCCTTTCGAAAATATAAAATTTCCCGTTTTATGCAAGGGAGAGCCTGAAATGCGTTTCACCTGCTCTTCTAGCATAAAAGAGCAATAACTCAGCAGTTCTGCAGGCCTTGTTTTCTCGAGCGCGCAAGAATACGTACTGTATAACGGCTGGTTGTTTTTTCCTCAATCAAATCGAGCATTTATGGGCATGGTTGCTTGAGCGATGGACAGATATCGAAGACTGAGATTGACTGATTTCTCGCAGGCCTTAGAAGTACCGCTCTCCGAGATCGCGCCCGTGACGATTCGAACGCCTGGAAATTTCCGGATCACGAGCAGAGAAGCCGAGTCAACCGAGTTGGCTCAGAAATACAGTACGTGAGCTGAAGCAATGAACAAAAAGCAGCTCGTAAATTGATTTCGTGATCGAAAATTGATAAAAATCCTGCGCCCCCGGCAGGTGACGGGATGTTGTCACGCGCGGTATGGGTGATTCCGTGACGGCCCGCCGTGCCTCAAAATGCCCACAGCCCTTAATTTGCTTGTCCACATCATCCTTATTATACTTTTTCACTTCACGACCCCGGAAAACGCTCTTACGCACGTGCTTTGTTGCGGCGGCGGTTTTTCGAGATTTTTCTCTTGAAATTCCCGTCCTGTTTAAAAATATTACGCTTAAGGAACAGAGGGAATGCTCGCAGACCGCAGCGGGTTTTTATTCGAAATGAAACGGAAACCGATGAAAATGGCAAGTCCCTCGTTGAGTCGTTGGAAAAGGGTTAGATTTATGCGAAAACTATCAAATGTGCTTATATAATCTCATCGGTAAAAAAAAGTATGAACATGGGTAAGGATAAAAATTAGAATTTCCTCCACATATTCTCCTTTTTTGAAAATTTTCCACCAAGGGTAAGGTGGGGATGGTTACCAAACGGTACAGTTATTCCAGAATTACCGGATTTACGCAAGTATAGATGCCATCGATTATACCGGATGCGATTCTCAGGTTTTTGTACCACAGAAATGAAAGCAATTTTACTTGGGATTATGAGACGTGCTTTCGTTACATTCGATTTATTCAGAATCAGAAGTGTCTGTTGATTATATTCGTGCTACCTAATTTCATCAAATCACTTCGAATGAAAATCTGAATTCTAAATATTACGGTTCTCTTAGCTAGAATTGTAGAAAACATTTACTTTCAACTGTTGCTTCCATCGGATGTAATCGTACACCTGCCATAGATTTAACATTTTGGCGAGCACAATACGAAGTTTTCGCTCAAACACCGGCTTTTAAAAATCAGGGTGCGTTTTATATTACGCGGTGTCTTTCATTTTCTTTGTCTACCTATTCTGAACAATATAATTATAGGAAAATTATTATCTATTGAAATCGACTGACGACATCTTCACTATTCAGTTCTTGAAATAATCACGGTTTAATTAGAATAGGGAAGCAAATACTGTGTATGAAGTGAAAGCAAGAAGCACGCGCATTTGTTGAGCCAGTTTTGCGGTGGAGAGCTCGTCTTATATTCGAATAAATAGGGCAAACGGCAACCGATTAAAATGCGAGTCCCTCGTAGAAAGGGCCGAGTTTATGCGAAAACTAACTTGGGTGCTTCTGATCACATTGGTTGAAAAGTCGGGATAAGCGTGGGAACAGCAGCATACAGATCATGGTTCTCGGTGGGGATCTGCACGTGTGTGATCAGAGCCTGACATTTACTCACCGCCTGAAACGAAACCGAAAACGGGGAAATACGGCCTGTCTGAGGGGTCCAAAGTTAACGAGTGTTTGTGGGCAGTGTATTCAAAATGAAGCTATTTGGAAAGATGCGAGACCGCGGAGAGGAATTCTCGTCGTAAAAATGTATGGGAGTTGTCCTTGACGGCACATTCGGATCTGGAAATAAACTGCCATGTCTGCTGGGCCCCAAAACCCTGGGTTCAAAGGGAAACCTCGGACGCAATAAAAATCTCGTTACATGAGCATTCCGGACATGAATGGTACACTGATTCCTTTTCCGCGATTTTCTCGTTGGTTTTTTTTCTCTCTCTCACTCTCTCTCTCTCCCTCTCTCTCTCTTGTTTTTTCCCCTGTGAGAGAGCCCGACGTTTACCTGGAGAGTTGCTCGGGGCGCCGGGCTTTTTATCGCCGTCTTGCTCGCGCAAAAAACTCTTCGCAACCCCACGGAATCCGTGCTTCGAATCGCACCGCATCTTGCGGTCGTAAACGCCGGTCGACAAAACCCGTCAACCCTGGTCGAATGTCTTGCGATCGCCTTCTCTTCACATGAGGTCTCCCATGCATTCCCAGGTGCTTTCTCTAACTCGAAATCATCGCGACGTAGGTATAGCAACGTTCGTCATAAAACAATTGCACTTCCTTTCGCATCCCGATTCGTTGTTTGTTGGTTTGGCAGCAACTTCTTCCGAACCTTTTTCGTGTATGCTTCCTCGTGCTGCAATCTGACTCATCCGTAAGAGGTAATGTAATAATACGGAGGAAAAGGAACATTATCTGTGGAATTTTCATGCGAAACTTTTCAGAAACACGTGCATTATTCGGGAAGATGTAACTACCGTATTTGCATTTCCCGTGAGAAGAACTCACCGGGAACCAAAACGTTTTTCCGCAGGAAGTGCGTTAATCAAGAAGGGCAATCTTTGAAAACACTGCTTGCGTAAAACAGGTTTAAACATCATCATTGGATTGCAGGTTTTTTTCGTTAGATTTTTCTGTGAGCTTTTACGTAAAAAATTATTTACGAAGTTTAAGAACAGGATATTAAGATGAAATAATTACTGTATCAAATCCAGGAAGTTCCCCAATAGATGCAAAATTATTGCTTAAAAGAAAACAGAGTTTTCAAGTTTCTGGCATTTAAAATATGACTCGAGAAATCGGATGCATGTAACTCTTAACAGGCAAATAAAAGAGACAAAAGCTGAGTAGAAACTTGCATCCTGCAATTTGCGAAAGAAATTAAACTGTTTCATTGCTCCATCAAAACTTCGTTTATATGCTCTGGTTTAAAAAGCTTGACAGTCAAGGCCAAATTGTAATGCTCGAGGAACACGGCTTTTTCAATTTTTTCCAAAATGTTTGAAATATACATGCGAAGATGATTCAGCTAGAGAACATTGACCTTGACTTCTAACAAAATTTGTCATGACAGTCATGATGGCATCCATTGAGGATAATTCTTGAGTAGAGTTCCTCGAACTTTTTGGCTTTCGGTACCATTTAAAAAATTAATTTTCAGCTTGGAGCCTTCATATGGTGTGCAGCCGGCTTTGTGTTTTCAGTGAGGCTAGCAGTGAGGCACATACTATCAAAGGCGTTCTTCCAATTCACATACCCTAACCAAATCAGAGGAAACACGTGTTTTAGCCCCCATTTCATGTAATTTTTGAAAACCAAGTTTTGCTTGATTCCACTGAAAACAATGAAGACTGAATTGGTTACACTGATGTGAAATGGCCGTTTTCCCAGTTTCCTCATTATGGATTCAACCGCCGGCAAGTGCTCAACTCTGAATTCAGGAAGTTTCTATATTTTAGCATAGCGTCACGATTTTTGTGAACTGTTGTAATTGCAGCGGAATAAACAAACCTGGTCTTCTAGACCCTTTGATCCCCAACCCGTGGTCCGCGGAATAGTGCCGGTCCGCAGAAGTTTTTTGCCGGTCCGCACGAAATTTTCTCCAGTATATTAAATTTTTCAAAATCAGCAATTAAGTGTTATCTTTCTTAGAAATTTCGGAAAGACAACAGCAGTTGAAATTGACTTATGAAAAATAAAAGTTGACTTTTCTCCTAATAATTCTTCAGACAAATTTTCAATAGTGGAAAAAATTATATTAATTTTTTCTTTCTGATAAACCTTTCTCAAGTCTACCTTTCTAATTCTTTTTTAAGACATTCCACAATAGCTGCTTCATTACTGGTTCTCAACTTAAATTTGTGCAAAAAAGCAGTAACTTTTAAAATATCAGCTTTAAAGTCTTAGAAACAATTATTTTGCGTCTGCAAATTTTTAAACGCAGCCGGTCCGCAGAAAACGTTCTGGAAATTTGCCGGTCCGCGGGCCCAAAAAGTTTGGGGAACACTGCTAGGCCGCTTTTACAGAAGGAGCAGCATCCATGTGATCCAAGTTGGCGATTCCAAAATTTCTTAAATGAGCGCAAAATGGGCCCCTGGGGAGCACAGACGGAGTCCAGATTGACAACCAGTGCCGAGGGGTGTTTTTTTGGTACAAAAGTCTACGCATGACCTGTCTTATTCTCGGAGAAACGAGGTAATTCATGTGAAAGGGTGCACTTTTTTTTGTTTTCCTAACATCAAGTTCCGAGAGATATCGAAGCATTCATCCCGTGGTGTAAGAGCTGCAACTGCGTAGAAATTGGTTCGGAAGGTTTCCACCTCACGGGTATGAGTACCGCCGCAGCAAAATCCTCAGCGTCTATCAAAACCCCAACCTCCGCAAATGCCGAACGAAGAGTGTAAATCATGATCCAGACGCGGTGCTACTACCAATTACTGTGGTTAGAAGAAACAAACGAATGCCGTAATCTGTCGTGGAACCAGCATTCCCGCATGCATGAACATGAAAGAAATCCCGGAACAAGACGGTTGCTCATCAAGAAGCTGCTTCATCGACGGCGCTGTCGATTCGTGGCGCATCCACGACGAACTATTCTCGCGGGTTTCCGGAAAGATACTCAAGCATCTCCTTCTTATTTCCCGCATCCGAACCCTCAAGATGTAGCTTCCTGTAAGAAGCTTCGTTTGTTGTTGATTAACGCTCCTCGTCGGCCAGATATCTCGACGCCGGGAAGTTGAGAAGAGTGCTCTGAAGTTTTCCGACACGAATCCCGTGGGCGTTGTTTATACCCGAGGGGGGGATTCGTCGGGTCTTTAATCCTATCTCCTTGATTCTTGTGAATCTGGGATTGGTAATAAAACCTGCCTTATTGCACTAACGTCGTTCGTCAGAAGAGCATGATGAGCTGAAGGACGTCGCTGGGGATTCGAAGAACTTTTGCTGCTGATTTTGGAGATGGGGTATGATTACCGCAGTTAAACGCCTGTATAGAACAGAGAATTTCCACTCGCTTCCCCTCCTTGCGGCCTATACTCGTCGTATTCCGAAATAGGCCAAGCTGACTTGAAAAATGCGATATCGTCGAACTAATTAAAATCACTTTTCCACTGATCATGAGTCGTAGCTATTAATTTACTGTTGCTTGAACCAGTAACGGCAGCAACAAAGCCGGACATTTTTAAGTCGACAATTTATTGACGGCGATTTCAAAGCAGTATACTCGTATAGGGTTTATGAGTTTATATGAGCATACCTCGTGGTAGAAAAGTTCAGAAGCCCTACGCGATTCGTGTTTGCATCATATGAATAGGCCGCATTTCCCCAAATATCCCTTCTTATGCACCCCCTGATTTGGCTTCACGAAGTTCAGTGGTAGCCAAATGATTACACGCGTTCTTCAGTCGCGCAAATCGGACATTCTACTCTAAACCACGATGAAACCATATTATATGCACAACCGCGAAGTAAACATTCATTTTAAGTCATATTTTTTTCGAAAATACATGCTCTAATATGGGTTGCCCTTGAAGCATTCCATTTCCTCTGCCGCAAACCTCGTATTTGGAAGCAAATCTAGTACTGTACTCATATTTTCAGTATTTTTGGTTTTACATCATTTTATTGCACCTCGAACGAAGAATAGGGATTCAAAATATGCACCTATATAAGAAAAAGGTATTTTTGAGAACCTCTGTTCCGTGCTTTTCTTACTCCCTCCGTCTGACGTGGATTGCGGCATTTTTTTAAGTATCCCGAGTAAAACAAGTTTGCAGCTTTCGAAAAAATCTTTTCACGATCTTCAGGAAATGAGATGCCTTATTCTGCCAGCACACAAATCGAACACCGTTTTTAGATAGTTGTCTACTTTCATGCATTCGGAGTTTTCACGCAGACCTTTTATTTATCTTCAAATGATTGAAGTGCGAGCTTCATCACATATTTCCGTTATTCAGCGCCAATGCGAGTGATGTTTCTAATTCACCATAGGCCACGATTTTAACCTTTAAAAATATAAACTCGGAAATGATGGTGATGTCTTTATATTCCAAAAAGTCCTGCACATACTTGTACTATTTAGCTACAGTGACTTAACAAGACTGTACATGTAATGTTTTCCAAAATTAGAGAGGATATTTTCGATTTTGGTTGACGGGATTGAAAGATGGAGTAAGCTATTTCGTGAAGTTTAAAGCCCTGTACTGTACTGCTCTGTACTTAAAAATCGAGCATGGTTCAGTTGGCAACGTACTGAATGGGACTCTAGTGATATGGATGTGTTACAGAGTTAACTTTCTGCTGAAATGCCCTTACATCCAATTCAGTTCTGATTTAATGCTTGAATACGCCACATTTTTGCTTCTAAAATTTCCGATTAGTTTTGCCCGCTACACAATACCTCCCTGAAATGGCTGCACAAATTCAGAGTGCCTCAAGTATGTGCACACAGTCGATAAGCGCGTAATTACGCTAATCAATCTTGAACACTTTCTGAGATTGACACTGCGTGGTGAAAGTTTCGCCATCTGGTGATTGCGTAAGGCGGAGTTTTAGTTTGCAGGATGTAAGCCTGAAGTGGGATGCCAAATGCTTGCGGGAACCCCGAAACGGATTTTTTCAGGAGGAGCAAGTTTCATAGAAATCAACCCAACGCTTATAAGCTCGTTGATGGCTGCATTTGAGAGCCAAAAAGGGCAAGAATGCGAAAAGATCAGGAGGCTATAATTGCACGGACTCGAGGGAGCCCTTGATTATGCGCAACTCTCAACGCGACTGGGGGGAAACAGCAGATTGTCTTGGGTACTCATCTCTGGAACCCCTTTTTCCGAGTCCCGGGTCGGAAATAAACTGCATTTATTGTTCCAGCACCTCTTATCTTTAGCGTAAGCCCATCACACGGGTCCACGTTTATGTCCGGCGGGCTCATCATAATTTCGCTGTTTCGCTTCCCCCGACTCTGTCTTGGCGCTCAGGCGGAAAAATAGAGACCAAGTAGGGGTAAAGTGAGCAGAGGTTCTATGCTGGGCCGCCGAATAAATAATCCTTCAGAGTTTGAACGCCTGGAATAAAAAAGAAGAAAAGAAATGCTCTTACGTTCAATGCGAACTCAAACGGATCACATACCAATGAATTCAAATGTAGATCATACTCCAATGAATTCTACCGGACTCATCGGGAGAGAATACAAATATTATGCGCTATTTTTTAGTCAATTTAGGTCTGCATCATCGGATTTTTCTGAACGAAGGCCCGCTTCGTTCGAATTACACTCTTTAAAGAAATATTCGTGAAACATGGTCGAAGAGCATGCAGTATTTAATTCCAGCAGTTTTGGCTGCGCTTACGTTGAAAAATCGCGCATACAAAATGAAAGCCTTTCAAAACCAATAGTTACCAGAGGCAAATTTCAGAATAAACCCCGTTTCACAGGTGTTGATAAAACGGGTGTTGTAAAAATGTCATAAACATGGATTCGTGATAATGACGAACTTGATTGATGGATTTCTCAAAATTTTTACAATTATAAAAGTCAGAGGACGAACTTTTCGACCCGTGTTTTCAGTTTAAACCAAGATAAACGCATTTATTTAACCTTCAGCTTTTTATTTCCTTGGGCCAGGGCAATGAAAATTCTCATGGAATGATATCGGTATCATGGGGTAGCATTTGTGTTCTGTTATTCGAGTGGGTTCGAATGCCATTTCCATATGCATTAGCTCACGAACTACGCCGATAATACAATTCAAATCTCATTTATGATTTCATGAAGAATTTTCATGCAAGTTTAAGCATATCAAAATATGTTGGATGCCGAAAATATTCATATATGCAGTTAGACAGCTTCGAATGAAAAACTAAGTACAAGTTGAACGTCTGTAAGTCGAATTTCTAGGGACCAGGAAAAAAATTCAACTTAGGGAGGTTTCGACTTAGGGAGGTTTTGAATTTTGCAGGCTTTAATTAAGGAAAAAACAATTCTTGCTGTGAGGATTAGTAAAAAAATTGCAGGAAATTGTAAATGAGGAGATTCTGGGCCCAAACTTGCCTCTTGATGAGTTTATACTGTGCTGAACTTGGAGGCAGGGGTTCATTTGCTATATTTGTCTTTCAATTCCTTTCAAGATGCATCAAATTATTTGTTTTAATCATTTTCTCTTTCATATTTCGCAGAAATAATAACCAGAAGGCATCAGAAAATTCGACTTATAGAGGTTTTTGAAAAAAGAATTTGAGTTAGGGTGGTTTTTAATGTGATGATTTTAAGGGAATCTGGACAGGGACTAGAAAAAAATTCGACTTAGGGAGGAATTTAACTCATGGAGGTTCGACTTATCGAGGTTCACCCGTAGTTTCAATGAATGGGACGATTAAAAAAATTTCAGTAAGCCTCAGGAAGTGCGGAAACGCTTGTCAGGTTCCGGAGAATGTACCTAAAACTATGCTGCATATTTTGAACCTATTATGGACCAGTGGTTCAAAATTACTTATCCGCGGAAGGATTATATAGCATCGGTAGTAAAGGGAAAACCATAGTTCCCTGAAGTGGGGGCAAATAGACATGAGAAAACTTTGCAAATTTATTCAAGCATTAAATATATTTCACAACAATTTTATTTCTTTAAAAAATGATCAACTGCTTTGGACAAAAATTCAAAATAAAGCTTAATGTGAATTCACTTTGATTTATTTTCCAAAACATGATTTATTTTCCGATTTTTGCATCTCTTTTTTCGCCTTTTTCCAACTGTGTAAAATATAGCGATTATACACTATATATTTTTTGCTGCATGCTTACTTTGTGCTTCTTTAACTCCATGCCAAAAGGACTGAATCTGATCTTTTTTATTCTCTAGAGCTATTTTCGATTATTTAAAGTTCAGAAAAAGATTTTTCAATGAATTATTGGGATAACGTATTCCAATTTGTTTGCCAAACATATGAGAAGGATTGATAACTGTTCCATGGACGCCTGTGGGAAAAATTCTATCGAACTTTTAAATTTTCCCACATATGGAATATAAGCTATGGACTATAAGCACATTCATAAAAGCTACTTCTGTACATCTGCAGTTTATACGGCCCCAGAGTACTTCACTATTAATTCATTCTCCAAGTTTAGTTTTTTTTTCTTCTGTTGATTGACTCAAGTCTTCAATGAACGACAGTTTAAGTCGAGTTAGCCGCATGGAAGTCAACGTTCGGCATTAAATTCACAATTGTTTTCTTGGACGATTCGGCGTTACATGCGAAAAGCGCCCTTCTCTATGCGAATGTCAATTTGTGTGACATTCATTTGACCGGAAGTATCTCAAGGATAGGCCTATAGTCAGGGGGGAAGAAATTCGATGAGAAAGTAATCTGTGTATTTGCGGTGGGATAAAGGCGAATCGAACAAGATTATCCGATTGAGGGATGAACCGATCGTCGTACTCATACAAGAACAACTTTCGATTTTCCGAAATCGAAGAGGGTGTTCGTCGGGACGCGATCGCCGTGACCAAGGCATCAGGTTAGTACCTGGAACCACAGGATTTAATTGGGATTTGTCCATGCCATTCATCCGAAACCCGTCTTTGACTAATTCCCTTTTTCCCTCCGCTTTTGATGCGCTGAGAATAAGATTCACTTCCGACCGCAATGCCCTCCGTCGGCGTCAACGGTTTGATTGCCGAAAGCAAACGAATATCACTCCCGGGAATCAAATATGCGCGCAGGAAGAATTGGATTTCACGATCCTGTCGATTTACGAGGATTTCCCTAGTTAATTATATTCATATATGCAATCCCGCGCAGCAACGAGATAACGCAAACATGCCCGGACCCTTCCGTCGACCCTTTGCTGCAGACAGGAAAAGAAGGGGGAAAATGGAAGAAAATTGAACCAACATAGAAAATAAGGAAAGCAAATTTCCGCGCAATGAACCTCCGTGGATTCGTCATGCTGAAACCATGCAAATAACACGATTCTCTCGTTGGGCCTCGTTTGCTCACCGCCACCGCAAAGACCTGCGGGCAGCGCAGTACTGGATCCTTGTGTCCCGGGAATGGCGTTCAGGGGGCTGATTCTCACTAGGTGGGAATTTATTGCTTTCGTTGCCGAGACCCTTCTCCGCAAATCTGCCAATACTTCAATCAATATTTCGCCTCGCTAATGCACACCGAAGCACGGCCAGAAACAATTGTGAAATTCATTATCCTTCGAGCAGGAAGTACTTACGTTTTGTCTGCTGTTCCCCACGGGCTCCAATTTTTCCGATATCACTGATTATTATTCGTTCACATGCCTCGAACATCTCTAGCTTTCTTCCCAGAATTCATTCAAGATGACGAGCAAGCATGAAAAAATACAAAATTCGCAATGAACAGCAAAGAACATATTACAAATGGAAACGACTGGTTCTCTCAATGTTTATTTTCGATTGTTAGGGGCGTTTGCATGTTTCTTTCGAACCTCTGCGGGACCATACGTGCGCTAAAAAACTTGAAATCTCGCCTAGTTTAATGTTTAGTATATGCATGCAATTTATGAAACACGAAGAAGAATGTGCATCGGTTCGAAGACGTCTCTTCAAGAGTTAGTAAATCATCCGTTAAATCTTCGAACTACCGTAGTAAGAACCTCATACTTATATGGATGTCGACTTCGTGAGATATTTCGTGAAATATTCCGCGGCGTGTTCAAAACGTTTGAGTTTTGAAAACGTTCATCGTATTGAGCAAGAATGCGACGAACTAGTCAAAAATGTGCATGGCGTACCCGTCTTTTCCGGCACGAGTCGTAAAAATGTTTTAAGGTGTATAAACCTGAATAGCGTGCTATCATAAAACTGCCAAAAATGTTCAACATCAACTTGAAGGCATAAACGCAACGGTCTGACTTGACGTTCAGCGGCGTGTATTCAAAACTCGGAATTGTAGCTTTCTAAGAAGCTGAGAAATACGAAGCGTTTCGGACTGAAGATGTTTTGATGATGACAGGAGAAAAGAATACGTTGAATAGCAATTCGACAAGATGGAACGAAGAGAAAAGCGCCCAGCAGCAGCATAATGCACACGTGACGAATTTCTTCTCTGGATCACATTACGAGTATGTCTCTTTTGTTTCCTCGGGTATTGTTTGGCTTTTCGGAGTACTGTACAGTAGAAACAAACCCTTTTCACGTCAGGAATGCGGCTTTGTGAATGATCAATATTCAACCAATGATAAGTTATAAAAAGCGTAGCCATTATATACCGATCATTCCTGTTGTGGGAAATTATCCTTTCAATCTACGGTAATTATTAAAACAATGCATGAGATAAACAAAGAGGCATAAATGGCATTCAGTAAAGCAGAGGTTCTCAATCTGTGCTGCGATGTGCCCTAAATCCTCCTCTGAAATTTCACAGATATGAAAGCCCAAGAAAAATACTTTACTTCTGTTTCAGTACTGTAAAGAAGAATGTGATTTAGTTGAAGGTGCCAAATGATCTATACCAATGAATCGGCGAAAACTCGCATGTCCGTATTTAAAGATTTCGAAAATGAAGGCTTTTGGAATGCTGTCAACAAAAAATTCATTTCCCTCTTACGTGAATGTAAGGTTAAAGAAAAACTCCTCTGGTCAAAGAGATTAAGCATCTCTGCAGTAAACCAGTTGGTCCCTGAGCTTTTCTACTGGGTTCTTTTCTCTGCTTTGGTTTTGCTAGATTGTTATCCTCGTGGCCTTGATGAGTTGACAGGTGCAGAGTTGCACGCGTAACTTTCACGCTGACAATTTTTAAAAACCTCTTCTAGGATCCGAGACTAATAGAACTTTAGCACAAACGTCGTCGTCGTGAATTGGAACTTGGAGCCGATCTCCAAGCGAGATTAGAAAACGAGCATACGTGAGTTGATCCCAGCCACGCTCAAATCGATTCCATTGAACACCATTTCCGACGCGTGGAGAGAATAGCATCCGTTAGGAAGCAATTCCAAGTTTGTCGAGCCTGAAGTTTCCTCACGTGTCCCAATTCTACTGCGTTTAGCAGAAAAAAAAAACAAGGAAAGAAAACAGGCATCGGGATAAGGGAAACAGAAAAGAAAAGGAATCGCGACCAAGGGGGTGATCAGATCCCGCACAGTGATTCCCAGCAGCGGTAGTTCAGGGCTCACCGTCTGCTGCTGTACCGTCGTCGACTCTAAACCCCCGACTCGTGTCATCAGACATATTTATTCCCTTCACATCCCCCATTTTTTGCCGAGTTTGCGACGAGTGCACTTCCTCGCAGACCCCTCTCAAGCCAATAAAACTTTTATTCTTGCCACTCGCTGCCGTCCTGGTCTGATGAGCGTGAATCACACGACACCACAGCAGACACCGGGTCTTCGCTGGGTTTCACGCAGTAGATGGATTCGTCGCACATTTGCTCAACTCAACAGTCAGATGTCGCTCCTTCTCACCATAATCTTAAAATCGTCCGTTACGTGTTGATATTATTCTCTCCTAGCATATTTCGCGGGTTAGAAAAAAGCATTTCGCGATGATTCAAAATCCGGAAGTGAGGAGAAAAATATTTAAATTTTCAATTACAAATCACTAAGTTGATATGCTGTTTCATCGATTTACAAGCACATCAGCGACACGAAATACACGCCAGAGTATCGCATTTCGGTTGTTCTTTTTATCGCCGCAGAAACGCTATGGGAAAACGTTTTACGCTGGTTGCTTTGAATGGTGTAGAATTTCTGTCTGCAACATTTTCCCCCGCAATTCGACGCTTTTCCACAAGATCTTGAGTTCAAGGTTGAACTTTCCAGTCCTTGTAAATATGTGGCCTATATCTCGAAATACCTCTGGAGTGATCAGCAATGACGTTTTCGTTCGCATTCATTATCAGCAGTTAGAAACAATCATTATTGCGTGAATCATTAAATACAGTACAGTATTGAAAAGTATAGAAATTGAAGATGTGGGAAGCTATTTCAGGATATATGGAGTGGTCCTGAGATAAGGTATAAGAACATTTCGATGCTTCGAAGAAAGTGATCATCCCAACGCACGAAGGGTAAAACGTAAAACTGCCCCAGACTGATCACTTATTCCGAACTATCCTTTGATACAGCAGACTTAATCTGATTCGCGTTCCTTATCAAGTATGTAGCGATAGGAAACAAGTTTTAGCGAGCTTATGCGCTTGCTGAAACTTGGAGAAACTCGTTATCGCTAGACCAAACTGGAATCGTTGCGTAATTAGATCGACTATTTTATCTATGCGCATATACTTATCCTACTTCACTATATTAGCGCGCGTTTCGTCTTTCTGATTTTGTCGAAAAAGAAAAATATGGAACATTCGTTGTTTCCGTAACGCACTCGCACAACCTCGTCAGCCAAAAATTCAACGTCGAAATTTAATCGTTCCAAGTTCGTCTGAATACTGTTCCTGCTTACCTTACATATAATATTCCGGGAAAAGCTCTAACAAGCATATGGACGACAATAAAGGCTGTTTTATGCGATTAAATTCAGTTTTTAAATTCTCGCTGTTTTGAGCCGGCTGCGAGAGGGTCTGGTTTTCCCCCATCAATTACAGGATACCCATCATCATGTCAATATCTTATTATACCTCAAACGACGCCGACCAAAACAAGGAAGCGAGAACTTCCGTCAGATAATAAGCCAGCAAACGCTAGAGAAAGTTATCCAGTGGTAATCTTTTAATTAAGCACATTATTCCGTCATAACCTGCCTTACGCGTTGGGAAGTCAACGATCCTGGGGCCGAACGTCGGGACGTCAAGGTACAATCGTAGACCGTGGAGGTATCCCGACGCCACCCAACTGTGCTGGGTTTTACTTCGGCGCTGGGTCCGCTGGTTTAGGTTTACCTTCCAGGCAAGGAATCCACAAAAACGCACCGCTCCCCCCCCCCCCCCCACAACAAAAGCCCCTTTCTATACTGGACCAAAGAGCCCTCGCGCTGAGGTTCGCGCAATTGAGCTTACAGCAAAGCTTCCGCCCCGAGGCGGCGTTGCACGTGGTTCCATTTTGTGGAATATTTCGCGAAACTAAGAATATTTCGTATTTATGCGATTGTAGGCCGCGTGCAAGTGTAAGACAGCACCCTGGTTTCGAGCAAGTGATTGGACGAAAGGAATATAATGATCCGTTGTTCAGGGCGGAAAACGTGGACATTTTTTGAGAAAGACTAACCCCGCTAATTTTTCTAAAATAATTTCAAATCCTTTTCACTAAGATAGGCCGCACGGATGAGACGAGACCGTGGTCTGGCCGGAATATCAGTCGCATCCGCGTTTTTGAATAAAACTTTTAAAACCAAAAGGACCAGCACATGATCTCGTAAATACGGCATTCTTGATTTTTTCAGCATACAAAAATCCGTATAAGAGTTCCAAATGCAAAAGAATCAAGTCCAGAAGCGTTCTCAAACCCAAAACCGCTAAAATTCCCGCAGATATGGAAATGTTTTGCCAAAAAAAGATACTGTACAGCACATCCAATTTTTAAGCGACGACGCTCGGTTCCCCGTTGTTATAGTGCGTCTACGTAAAACGCGCGAAGCAAAATCACAAAAACGAGTTTTCTATACAGAAACGTTATCTTCCATTCAACAAAAGGCACTTGTTTGCCAGGGGTTTCTTCAACAGTCGCTGACATGTTTGGTTTGATTTGCAGTGATACCCAATCGGGGATCTGTATAGATGACTTACAAGTTGCACACCCCAAACACATGTGAACGCTTCTTCGACAAAAAGCTCAAACACAGTTTTGGGATATGATACAGATACGAACTAAAAATCCAAACAATCCTGACGCTGGATGGAAACATATCATGTAATTCAGATGAAAGATATTCGTAAAGCTACACGCGGAAGAATTTAAATCAAAGTTGCGTTTGCATTTATAGGCCGCGTGTCCTTGAATAATGAATACGACAGCGTCGATCCTCCAACATTAGCAGCTTTTATCAGTCTAACTGTGAAGAGCCTACGAGAATCCGAAAATAAATCCGACAAGCACCGACACGTTCGATAAGCCCCTCCTCAAGAACAGTTTCGGTTCATTTGAGTGTAAACATGTCAAACTCAAGCTTAGACGCATACCAAATCTTGTTGGCTCTGCAATTCTTCGCTATGTTCACGCTTCGAACGAGTTCCTGGTCTGGAACATGATCCTATACGGCTCTTGAAGCAGTTTTCCCGCATCAGAGTCTGTATCCCGGAAACGAACACAATTTCACTGTACTGTACAACGAAAACGCCGCACTCTGGTTTTGTGTAGAGACAAAATATGAAAAGACGCTGATATCAGAAATTAATCTGTATGGCGAATGCAGTCTGCGCAGCAAGAAAACTTGCCAGTTTTATAGAAGAAAGAGTTTAAATAAATGAGAAAAACTGAGTACTGTAGTTTTAAGGGTAAGACCTTTTGAGAGCAAATAATTGAACGACAAATGAGAAAGAAAGCGATCTGAAGTCGTTGACGAGGATTAATCTGATCGCGATATACACTAATACTGTACTCGGAACACAGACGGCACTAGGATTTTCATGCATTCTCTTCAATATGGGCCTTTGCTGCATTTTATATGGAATCCGCTTTGGATGTGTTTGTCATTATATGGGGCATTTCGTCTTCCAGCATTGGTAAAACGGCAGAAAAAAAAGAGAGAAGAGTGAGCTGCGCTGGGGTGTTCCAGAGAGGGAAGATTTCCCGCGAGCCCCTCTCTGTTTCAAGAATTCAGCAGCCCGATAAACTCGATTTCGCGAGTTCAGCCGCAATCAGAGAGGACCCGGAGTGAGACCGCGAAAGCAGTCGTGTTTTTCTGCGCAGCGGGTGGACCAGGAGCCGGGGGTCGACCGAGCGCGGGCATTTCCGAGGTATCACCCGGGCCTGACGGGATTTGCCCTGCAGTGACCCGCCGGGCGTCGTGCGTTCAGCTGGCGAGTACTCCTCAGTACTTGCCGGGCCCCGGTGCAGTCCTTATCAGTCCTCCGTTGCGTGCACTGCGTGGCGCGGGCGGCGGAGGCAGCCGGGAAAGAGAGAGGGAGAGAGAGCGGGATTTGAAAGAGAAAGAAAAGAGAAGGGAAAAAACGCTGCCCCGGCGCGGCCGCCCTCGGAACGCACGTGACGGAGGAGCCCGCGGTGTCGCGGCCGGGAATTTCAACGCCGGCCGCCTTCGCAGCCTCCGCGACGCCTCAGATTTCCTTCCTCGCGGATGAGGCAGTGTTGAGTGGCAAACCAACCCTTCCCCCCCCCCTCCCCTCATTTTCCTCATCCTCCCGCACCCACCGTGAGTCGAGATCCCGTCGTATTCGGTGGCGGCCGTTTTCACTTATGCGCGAGTGGTCCGAGAGTGCATTTTTCAGTGTGTCGTGTCGTCTGGTCAGTCAAATAATTTATTCGCGACGCCAGTACCGTGAATGGCCGCAGTGATAGCGTCCGGCGGTCGATGGGAATCTGGTCCCGATCGAATCGATTGCCCGGGAAAGACAGGGGGGTTTGGTTATCGCGAGCCACGCGGTTTCACCGCGCCTCTGATTCCTCAAATTCCCATCAGTTCACCGTGAGAACGTCTTGACATTTCTTACAATAATATTGTTAATTCCATTGTCTACACTGCGTTTACAATCACTGTACTGCTGTAAACGAAATTGCCGGTGGATACCGAGCGAGCCCCGCAATCGAGGTTCCTTCCATCCTGTGTTCCTGTCATGTATTCTTCGAGTCGAGGAACGTGTGCCTGTTGTGATATTGTTACCTTGAAGCAGTTTAAACTTTCTCTTACGCTGTTATTTTTTTCTTCATCAGACGAATTCATTTCCCTAACACCTCTTCAGTAAGTGCTTTCGTCGATCACGAAAAAATACAATCCTGTGTAATTTTTCTCGGGAAAGGATTTGTCGAAGAACGGAAGAAGTCCATTTTAAGCTGCTGTTTTAGCGGAATTTTTCTTTCGAACTTGAATTTGAATAATTCAATGAGGGTCTGAAATTGGTGCTCTCTTGAGTTGAGGTCTGGAAAATAGGGCTACGGCAGAGTTTCTCAACCTTACTCGCCTCGAGGAGCTCCTCTCGCAGTAAAATTTTACTGTATTGCTGAGCCCTTTTTGACTTGTATGTATGTTGAAGTGCCCCTTGAAATTCCTTTAATTTGCATAAACATCCTTTTTTAAATTTTTATCTTTTAGCGTGTCCCTTGAAGTCGCAGCGTTTCAAGTCTTCGCATATTCTATCCTAGGCACAAGCCCAAATCTCGAGAACATTTGAAGAAACTCGAAGCCTGTGGGGATATAGTGCCTGCGTGCACAGGTTGAGAACCTCTGGGCTAGTCAAAGCTTGTATATATAGAGGATGGAAGAAAAATGTGTCTCGTTTCTGGTTGGAGCTGGAAAAGTCAGGGTCGTTCGATTGATAGAAGTGCTGACATGATTGTGACGTGGAAAAGGCTTAATGAAACGGGAAGGTGGAGGGATTCTAATTTTTCGGACTCGCGAGCGGATGAAATGTAAATGGTCCGCGGTAGGGTTCGGTGAGTACTGGTCGTAGGGCCTTCGCGATCTGCTCGGAGGAAACTAAGTTTATGCCCGACTTGATTCCGGCTCGTTTTCCATTATGGGCTGCGAGCCGGGCCGTCAAGTGCGCCGAGCCTGTCCTGCCCAAATTGTTGGAGCGGATTTATAACAGGCCTTCGGGTTCCGCCGAAATTCCCTTCCCGGCCGCTCCCAGATTGTAACTCACCGCTGCTCCGCAAACTGGTCATTTCCAGCCCGTCTCCCGCTCGTAATCACTCGGGCCGAGCGTGATGAAATTATCCAATAATTCAGCTTGAGTCCCCATCGCAGCTCCGTGCGATAACGCGCCACGCGAGCCTGCAAACAACGTCGGCGATCTCGTATAATTGCGGCGAGTGTCTCTGGGCATTTCACACTCGGCCGGTCGCCCTGGGTGGCGACGCGTCACCAGCTTCCGTCAGCTGGAATCCGTCGCGGCGTGGGCGGCGGGTTCCCGGTTTTATTGGGTTAAATTTTGTCCCGGAGGTTCGTTAGCCCACGCTCGCTGCCGGGGTTCCAGGTGACCGTATCCTCCTTGTCCCGCCGAGCGACCCTTTTTACAAATTTTCTGCCCGCGACGTCTCATAACTTCTCAAACGTGTTCGCGGAGTACTGGACCCTTCGTGAATTTTCTTCCTGCTCGTACGCATTATCCCATCGTTTCACAATTTCTTGCGAAACTTATCCCACACTCGCTGCTTGAAAAATGATGCGCGGTAAATCGTCGTGAAGTGACCTCTCTATTTAGGCACTGATTTTAGTCTTATTCCGAGTATACGTCCAGCTTTAGCATGATCAATCACGTCCAGACTGTCCCGAGTAATTTTTCCACTCCGTATTTATGGCATTCACAAATCCGTAGAAGCCATCTGGCCGAAAACGACTTGGACCGAGAAAGTTATGCTGGATTTTCTAATCGCCGTAATGCGACTACTTCGAAACACGAAGCAAAATTAAATCTTGGACTCGTGGAACTTAGTTTTTGAAAAAAAGTTGCTTAAACTGTTATGAAGTAATCCCAACAATTAAGGCACTGATGTCTAATTTTATTTTGACCATACAAATATATTTGTGTCATGACCCATCACGTCCAGACAGTACAAATAATGTTTCATGTATCATCATATCAAGAGCATTCAAAAATCCGTACGAGCGAGAGATCCAGAAAACGATTGAACCGATATAATATTATTTGATATTTTTATAGCCTTTTCACGACTAATTGTAAGCTTGGAAAGACATCTAGCAGCATAGATTTGCGAAACGTCACGTTTGGAGAAATTTATATGATACTCGCAGCGTGAGAAATGAACTATAAATCGCCATAAGCAGACCTTTCTGCCGAGGCACTGATTTCAGTCTTATTCTGACTCTTGTATGTTTAGCTTTGTCATGATCAATCACGTTGAGGCTGTCTGAATAATTGTTCAGGTCGGTATTCATTGATCCGTATGAGTATTACGGCCAGGGAAGATTAGGACAAATGAATTTTTTCTTGATTTTGTACAATTTGAGAACACGAAAGAAACCATACTGCGCTGGAGTATATGAGTTCAAGTTGAGCAAATATTGATCTAATTAAAGGATGAGGAAAGTTCTTCATTTTTTCCCCGCTAGGCGATGCAGCAATAATTCCTGAGTGTATTTTCCGGTGGTGTTCTCCAATTCGTGGTGCGATAACGATCGAAACGTGGCACATCGGAATGATTTCGCACCCGCGTCTAATCGGGGATTCAACTTATTTCGCACTCAAAGCTCCGATTCTCGATGCAAAGGCGACGAACGTGGGTCGGAAAGATTTGTTTTCGTTGGTTGGCACTCCGAGAACCGAACTGACGAGTGTAGAGGTAAATTAGCAGGCCCGGGGGTGCGGCGAGAGCCCGAACACCGTTCAGCTGCGGAAGGTCTGCGCCTGAATTATCGCCCGATTCGTTATCCTCTTTTTAATTGGAGCGGCGGAGAAGTACCGCGTGATTAATGCCGTGTCGGACAAAAGGAGGGGCTTTTTTTGAAGGGCAGTTCTGATGGTTTCCTTCGCAGGGCCGCCGGCGGAATGTATCCCGAAAAGTCCGTGTGTGCTCGTGCCTGTTGCGCGTAGTGACGCCGATCCGTCGACGGCCGACAGAAGCCGCCCTCTGGAACATGGTTTAAATCGACGCTTATCTCCCGACTCGCACCTGTGATATTCAGTTCACGCCGTCATGACGTGACTGGTCAGAGCCAGGAGGACCCGAATACGCTTATTCCCCCCTTCCCCCCCTGTTTGGGCTTCCGTCGGAAGATGTGAAACCTGCTCGGAAGAACCCGAGGTTATACGCTTAGGCCGCTAAGGCCGGAATCGACACGCTTCTCAAGTTCCTGACTGTGGATGCCACGACGTTTTCGGATTGAGTTCCGCAGCAGCTACGCTTACTGGAACCTGTTCCGGGCCTGCATCCCTTGGTGTGATATTTTTTCCGCTGCGAAGGACTGTTCGCCTTCGTTGCCAACGAATACGCTTTTGCTCCGGAGAGAGGAACAAATACGCTTACGCTGTGCCGTCACCGGCTACGGACGCTTCAATTTAATACTTGGGCCCAGGATCGAGTTCATCATTTACGACAGCTCCCTTTCGTTGCACGGGTTCCGGTGAGTTCCTTCGCTTCAATAAAGAAAATCTGCGCGAATGCGCGAGCTTCCTTGAGAAACCTCAGACTAAAGTGTGACCAACTGCCGTTAATGGTCACCTGGGATTGACGTGGATTCCCGGTACGAGCCTAAATGTACAATAACTTCCCACGAACCAAGTACAGTGAATGGCAGACATTAACTAACAAGAAGCGCTCTCAGAAGTTCGTACAATTTCTTTCGGCAGAGAATAGGAATTCCCGTAGTTGCTACTAAATGGTAAATAGAGGCATTATCCGACAGAAAGTACGCACATCCCTCATTTACGCGATTGTGAGCCGCATCCCGATTTTCGGCAGTGATTTTGCAAAGAATTTTGCGGCATGGGCCGCAAAATATTGGACGATTTTCGGAGCCAACTTTGGCCTATACGCAAACGACGCCTGTTGATTTTGTTCTGAAAATACATGCCCAATAAAAATACAATGCTGGATCCACTGAATCGTCTTCTGGCTTGATAATTCCATTTTAATTTTATTGTATGTAATTCGGAATTTTGAAAACGATTTTCTTTCGGTTTTTGGACAGATACTTTTTTTTATTACTTTTAAATGAAGACTGCATGGTTGCCATTGAGGTGCAACCTAAACGAATTTCAGAAAAAAGAGTTCATCAATCAACCTTTTTGACCCACGGAGCCCTTTCCAGAATATATTCTGCGACGGATCCCCTTGAAACGTTTCTTGCAAGTTGATGCAAAGTTAGAAGTAGGATTTTATTTCTTATCGACCATGATCATGGAAGTCTTTTTGTGTGTGCCATGCGAATAATTACGGTGTTCCATGTCTTGTAGTTGTTCCAGAAACCCCAACTATGGACATTTTAAATTTCGAGAATGAATTCCTAAGTACAGCAAACTTCGGGCTCAATTCTGGCGGTATGTTCTGAAAATATCGGAAGCACACAGCAAACTTGCGCGGTATCGAACTCGCAATCCAAGTCATGATATAATCTGGAATCGAAACATTTTTCAAAAGAACTCAACATTCAAAATTACACATTTAATTTTGAGATGCATGTAATTGTGCTGTTCCCTCTGAATTGTGAAATTGTCGAATTTCCAATGATGTTACCTTATCCCCGAATTTACTAAAAACGTTGATCTTTCATTTGAGATAGGGAGGGTTACGACTTACGAGTAAAATTAATTTTTATTATGATTGGCAAGTGCAAGTGAACTTCAGAAGCTGTAGCCTTCAGTAATTTCGCATCCATGTTTTTCAAGCAAATATTTGTCGAATCTCGAGAAGAAGGGCGGTATTAAAAATCGAATCGGCGGAGGGGACAGTTCGGGAGAGTTTATTGCCTCGTAACACAGAGCCGCTTAAATCACGAAGAGTCATAATTTCGAGGCGCCTCGTTTGCCACTAGCTGAAACCGCTAACGGGAAACTAAAGCTTGTTTAGATGTTGTTTGGGTTCCTCCGAACGCAAAGTGATTAACATAAATTTCGACCCGGTAGGATCGTGTGAAATGGCAGTTAGACGGGGCATTAAAATTCGATCGAAGCTGATAACTTTTAGCGCGATTTTCCCCTGCCGCGGCTCTTTTTTCGAGTGCAATTTATCGGCGGACGGGAAATGCATAGGAATCGACGCTCGAGACGGGAATAAATGTGATTGATACTTGTTCCCCCTCCTTTCAGAACCCAAGTCCAAATCCCCCCCAATGCCTGAGTATCCTTGTTTTCGAAGCAGTGCTCATCTGACCATCTCGCGGCGTCGTAAACCAAGTAGCGTGTAGTTTTTCACACGGATATCAAGCATCCATAGGTGAATGAATCACTCCCGCCTGTTCTACTCCTTTTTTCCGCTTCCCATTTTCCTCCTCAATTCAGCGGGGAAATCCTCGGAAAAGTTCAGGAGGGGATACCTTCATGGGAACATATTGCCGGAATGTCTGACAGATTTTTGTTTGTTGTAACAACTTGACTCCATGGGTTGGGTTATGTAAGCAATTGTTTTAGTCACCCCTTGTAGAATCATTGCCGCCTCCTGCGAATTACTGATTTATTTTTATTTTTTCATAGCGGATACAGAATTTGTTTTGCAAAAGATTCGCTTTATGCGGAGACTATATTCCGTCGAACCAACAACGAAATATTGTCTTTTCATGTTACTTCTTCAACGATAAAAAACTATGCCAGTCATAGAGTAGTATGCAAAAATTACTTCGTCTTTTTGAGTTACCTTCATCTTGAATGTTACATCATTCAGGAATAATATTCTGAAGAATTATACAGTCACACAGCGGATTTTAAATTCTTTTAATCCATTTATATCATCTCCATTTTTGTCTGCCTTTGAAATGAAATCGAAATTTCCCATGAGTGTGTGACACACTTTCACACAATTGATTCACAATCGGAGGAGTTCGTCCAAGGCTCATCAGAAGCCTTGTTTGAGTCATCCTGGTCTTCGCCATTTATGTCTTGTCAATTAAGAGCTTAGAATCTTTCTGGGTTAATTGCGTGTACTTCTAATCACAGCTCAATTCCTTCAAGGACTTCAAAGCGGGATACAGTATACAGTAGTACTATTTGGAGTACTGCAATGTCTAGAAATACTGTGCAGTATCATTCCTTAGAGACGTGTCCTCGTGTTTCATGTCAAGAAGCAACTTGAAATTATGGTAAGGAATTATTACTCGATTTTAGATACAATTTAATACGAGTAGTGATGCAGTATTTATGAGCCAATGTATTCGAAGATGATTGCGTCTTGTATTTGAGGGAATCATAGTGCTTGCATTCTTGTCGGTGGTTTACATCTGAAGTAAAATTGAAGCACAGTATAATAACTCACCACCAAAATCGTAAAATGTGTTTCAGTTCCAAATGCATCCAATTTCTTGCGGTTTATCTGAATGCGAGACCAATCCTCGGAATTACCCCGGCGGCTTTTGGCACATGAAAACACTGTACTGTACTTGTATTATTTTCCAACGGAAGCATTGCACTGCGGATGGTTTGGAACCCTGCTTTTTTGAATATGAGGACATGGTAGCTACATTTGTAATGAAATGGCGTGGATTCAACTTTTAAGAACACTTCTAAAAAACGTCGCTTGTGCCGCCTGTTTATTCGACTGCGGCTCGTGCTTGTCAGTTGTCACCATGCTCCCCACGCACGAACGAAGTCCGCTAAGGACCCCGAACAATCGAAGCCAATCTAGGTAATTGTTGATTTTGATTACGGGGGAGGCGCTAACGAGCCCGGGAAGAGGGAGGGAATGAGGAAATTTGCATGAATCAACGCACTCGAGTCGCGGGCGGGGCGGATAAATCGCAGGCAAAACCTCCCGCATCGAGTCCCCGTCGGGCGGAAAATTTGCAATCGTCGGGGTGGGCGCGTGACACTTCGATTTCGCCTGTTCTTGTGCTAATCCCCCCTCTCGGCCGCCTTGCTTTGAAATTCTTGATTCCTTTCAGGCGTCCCCGGAAACGGTCGTCCTGTCCTTGCTTCCTCATCCAATCTTTATCTGGGTTTCGACTTGTCGCATCTCATCCTGGTTACCCATCAATTCCTCATGAAAAACGCTCAATCATCGCTAAATAATTCCGAAGCCCGCTGTATTTCGCGTCAGATTTGTAATACTGTATTTGATTGCTGCGCTTCAGTTTTTAAAGTGGTTTTTCCTTATGAAAATGCGCAGTATATTGAATATCTAGTCTCAGAGGGGAAAAGAAGCACGGGACGTATAGAAAGCGTGATGATGAATGTTTCGCTAGGAGCACGAATCAAGAACCTAATCCTACAAATCCCCATCACTTAAAAAAAATACAAACCCATTCTTTGCCTGACTCAAGGAACATATTCTGTTTTGAGAGAGAAACGAAGGAGACACGGGACTTGTTCATACAAAGAATGTGTGGTCAGATCCGAAGACAAGCATCAATAGGGTACGAATGAGGTCATCCATGTATTTCTTCTCGGTTGAGCGAAATGTGGGCTGGTCCGAGCAAATATCTGATCGTGATTTCATGTCAGTTCCATACGTGTTCCAGTTTTTGTTTGGAGCAAAGCAAAAGATCGCAAGCAAAATGAAAATCGCTCGGCGAACTTCACTCTTCGTTCAGAATTTTAAAAATTTACAGGCCTTCTTTTGTGTCTCGTAAATCCCATTCAACTGTGAAATCACCGCAATATCCGTGTTTCCGAGACCGGGCAGTTGAGCGCGTCCCAAAACAACACTTCCAAAATGACGCGTGCCAAAAACATCAAAGGGACAGAGAGTACTTGAGCAAAACAGTTTCTCAGTGTCAGGCTAGCAGCGGTAGAGTAAGGTTAGTCACCTTCAAATAAATCTTAGGTGAGGAATAGGGTTGGTTCACAATTTCCATCAGTCTTATGCGTCCCTTCTTAGAAGGATCGACGTTAACGTAATTTTTAGAATGCTACTTCCATATTTCCTGACAACCACCAATACTTGCTCTCCGAGATTCGAATGGAGAGGAGATGGAAAGATGCAAGTGTACCACATAATTTTGAGGAAATGAGGTTCAATTATCGAAGTAGAATGGTTTATGAATCATCCAACATTCTGAATGCAGTCATTCACAGTACAGTATTTCAAATAGAAGAATTTTAAAATTGGTTTAGTGACCATGTCTCGGATCTTGAGATTTTTTTCTTTGATCATTGCTGCTGAATCAATGATCTGATGTTGCCTTAAAAGGTCAATTGATAAGGAAGAAGTCTTGCCTTTGAGCCGACAGTGTTCTGGAGGATTCATAAACTTGGGTGCCTGAGAAATTCATTTAAAACTGCAGTACTGACTAAACATCTGAACCGTTCTGGTATCATAATTAATAATATGGGCCAAAATAATGAAGTATCCCAGAATTTTTAGCCACCAATTGCTGATATTTCTCTTGTCTTGTTCTCGTCTTCTTCTTACTTAGCGTTGCATGTGCTTTTTCTGAAAATCGTTGTTTTAGGATGCGACAATTTCTTTTGAATGAGACATTTTTTCAGCATCGCATTCTTATGTTAGACTTGACGTAAATACGATTTTTTATAACGATATTAACATAAATTGTGCCCGTGAACGTTGGTGGGGCCTATGCTTGGGATATTCGTGCGCAGGTCGCATTGACGAAGAATTCGATAGATTCTCTATTGTCTATGAGTCCGTCTATGAATCACGTTTGTGCTGACTTGGATTTGATACCAGAAGCTTGCAATTTATTGAAGGATAAAATACCTCAGTAAGAAATCATGCCTTGTTCAGATAGGAACCTGTTGGTTATTGCAAAGCAGGATTATCTTTCCGAGGTTGAGTTCACTGAATTATTCCGATCCATTTTTCATGTAAAGCCGCACAATTCTCTCCAGAATTCCCTTGTCTGTGGGTCTGTGCTGTTTTTATTCATGGATTCGATGCCCGAAATCCGATTTCAGCCTGTTCTCGGATGTTGCCTACACAGTCGCGTAATTAAAGGTATTCCTTGCCCGGAAGTGCATCAGTATTTGCATCATTTAAATGTAGCGCACTATGGTAAACAAGCAACGTGTTCAAACACGAGGAAAAGAGTGATGAATACTGTGGTGGTGTGAATGTTGTTGCATGCGTCGTGTCGGGAAGATGATGATCCTGTGCTCCGATTTCCGCGGAGCAGAAACAATGGGGTTTTTGGAGCCCAAACAATGTGTATTTTTGGACGAGAAAAAATTCTGGAAATTCAGCCACTGAAGTCCGGGACGCAATCAATTGCCGGTGACACCGCCGCCAAAAAAAAGTAATGATAAAAAATTTGCCGGTGCGAAATAGTTGGACCCGTGGCGGGTCGCGCGGTGTGTCAACCCAGAAGGCCCTCCTCGATCACTGTCGACCTTCTTCTTGGCGCGTGAACTCTTTCCTCGCGCATTGTCAAGACTTCGGCGAGGAACAGTCGACCTTGAAGGAATATTGAAATGAGGAACGTCGAGCGGAAAGATGAAACCGTGTTTCACGCGTCGCGTGGCATTTCGGGTCGAATGTGGAGGAAGACACGGGTCTGCATCGACACGACATGTACCGTACTGTATTGCAGCCTCGTCCGATGACTTGAATATTTCACAGCACCGCGATCCAACCGAATGTCGGCAACAATGCGTCCGAAATCACCCGCCACTCGAGGAGTTTTCATTCCACATGCCAACTTCCGCCTTGAAAGAAAAAGCACGCTTTCGCGTGGCTGCTCGGGGATTTATGAGATCGCCCCGAACGTCGGAAGTGTTTCGTTGTTTTGCGAAACAGCTTTGTCAAATCCTTTTTACAAAAAGCCGTGGCTGAGTAGGAAATCTTCTCGAGTGCTTCGCTTGAAATGAATACTTTCCATGCATACCGCCTTCGTCGATTTCTACCTGATTGCTCCGACATGCCTCCGTCTGCTGTCGAGATGAAAGAAACCATACGAAGATCACCCTGCACAAATAACTTCCCGTGGAAAAAAAGCAAGAAAAATATCCCCTCGAGATATTGTCCGATCACATCAAAATGGTGTCTTCTGTTTTTCACGTGCTGAATGGCATTTTCAAGTACGGTACAGTAATTTAAAAAAAAAATTTCTGAGGAATCCCCTCAATGCGTAATCAGAAAACGTCTATTAAAAAATAGCATGATGAGGCCTTTTTCTGGTCAGGATTTCGTATGTGCAACTTCTGTACATCTCATCATTATTAAGCGAGGTTCATTATACAGGACGTTCATAAAAAAGGGACTTTTAAAAAACAGATTTCGCAACTGTAGGTCTTCTATTGGAGGCATTTTGTGCTAGGTACAATTTCATCGGGAGCTTATCTTCTCCGCTTTTCCTCGTGCTGCTCCCCCTTTCAGATAATTTACTTTCTTTCTTTATTGGCCCTTGTCGAGCCTTTTTTTTTTTTACATGCACTGTAAGTGTCTCACGGATTTTCCGGAATACTTTCGTATCCTCCAGATTTCGTCTAGTGCAGTACATTTTTTGGATTATCATCGATTTTGATCGCCAGTCGCATTTTGCGGGAGTTCAAGTGAACTCACGGGATACGAAGCGCCAGCAAAAGCATTCGGATCTTCAGGCAGGGTAAAACGAGATGGCTTGAAGCAAGTTTACTGACGTAGGCTTTGCAAACAGCGGATGAACACTTCTAACTTTTTGTTATCACTTGCTCTGCAGATGTATATGAAGGAAAACAATTTTTCAATCTTCTATCGAAGTGACTTCGTCTGAACGCAGTTTTATTTCATTTTTTACTTAGAGGTCTTCTGAACTTTGCAAAAATACCTTCATTGTTTTGAAATTTTCATCGTAAAATTTCCACCAGTGCTGAGGGTTCCGATTATTGCGACTCTCAAAACCGAACGCCTTTCAAGACACAGTTCAGGAGAGTGCCGCTAGAACGGGTTCGGGATCATGGTTCTGCCGAACTCTCGAAACGAGACGAATGCTTCAGTGGTAACTGTACCATGGCTGGCGTTAATTGGACCGCGTTATAGACGCAATAAATTATTTCAATCCGTTTTTCGCTTCGGGTAGAAGACTCTCTACTCGAAGATCGTATCTTAGCGAAATTTTGCCGGACTAGAGAGTCGGGGGGAATTTGCTCGAATTCCGATCCTGGGTGCTAAATTTACGACCCTCGGCCCGTCAAGCTCCGTGCCGAAATAATTACGCTGTATGATGAATGTTTGTGGCGTTGATCACGCGATCGAAAATTTTTCCTTCGCTTTTACCTCTGGTTGGCAAACTTTTATTGCTCTTGTAGCCTCTGTGAGCCCAATTATAATATTTTTCAGCCGAGCGTTGTTTTCAAACCTTTTGTCTAACGCCTACGCATGATTCATGGCTCGGCTTTTGCAATTTTCAAGAAAAACTTTAAAACGAAGATGGAAAATGCTGCATGCGATGCTTATAGTTATGCAAATTGGTAATATTTCCATTGCCACGGATTTGGCCTACATTCAGGCAGCCAATTTGAACGACTCGAGTGAATCATGCCAAGTTGCTTGAAATGACGGTGGCAGAACTTTTAGATGCGAACCTGAGTAAGGTTACTTGAAGAACATTTCTGAACTCCTCCGCGGGATGTTTCATGTGCTTACGTAGATACGTCGAAAGAGCATCGCTTAACTTGAAGCCAGCCTTTCGGCGTGTTAAGAAGTCTCAAATTCAACAGGGGAAGGATTATTGCTACAAAGCAAAGGCTGAACTTTTCCACGCCAAAAATTCCTCGAATCTTCGAAAACCGAGTTCTGGTTCGAAATACTGTTCTGTGAAGGCCGTACTGGGGAAGGCGCACAATTCTGGCGTCCTTCGAAACGAAACGAAGGACTTTTCAGAACTGACAATGATGCCACAGTACTAGTTAGAAGTTGCACTGATTTTGCAAAATCATCAAATAAAAACGCAACTGATAGTTGCGATCTCGGGAAACATGACAACGCGGGATGCTTCTTTTCGCGATTTTTGAAGACCGGACCGAACTCCTGAGATTCAAGTTTAGTTCTCACCATTCGATGTGAACGTCGTGCCAGTATTTCTTACTTAATCCCCTGATTAATTGGTACAGTACCCGGGTTAGTTTTTCAATCGTTTTTGTTTATTTCTAAACAGTGTTTCTTTCTTCCTAAATATTCGATTGTATAAATATTCAACAATTCGTTAATTACTTCAAAATATGTTGATGTAACATCTGAATTAGAGGTGGTGTCAACAGTGTTGTACATCTTTCCGTTGACTGAATCTCCGTTGATGCAAAATGTTGCATCCTCGGGTTTTCGAAGTTGATTTTTCAGTGGAAGTGTTCAAGAATGTTGAAGTTTAGCAAGCTTAACATTTGTTTGATCATTATTTTAACTCTAGGCCTAGAGCTGTAATAGATGCTACAGAATAACGAGGATTCGAGATATTACTCGGTGACGTTTTTTAAATTTGGCAGCCTCGATTTTAAGTTCGTTTAGCACAACCTTGGTAAAGTTTTTTTTAATATAAAAAGTTGTTCGGTTATTGAGATTGAAGAGCACGTTGTCTTGCACTTCGACTTTGTTCTCCGGTAATCGTATTTGTGTGTGTGTGTTGCCTGGTTTAACGTTTTCAAAGTACTTCCGTGTATGAAAAGTCTGTGGGAATTGATAAGTAGGCCTGTAATAGGGATGGTTTACGAGTTTTTTCGTTGGAAAAAAGAGCCTGATTTGTATTCTCGTGAATCAGAACAGTATTCAGACTTCAAATGCAAAATAGAGAAACCGCTTTGAAATTCTGAAAAACTGCTCAACTATACAAAAATAAAGCGTAGAGATTAATTTTCAGCTCCAAAAATTCATGAATACCCAGTTCAAAAGTAACGAAGTTGATGTTCGGCCACATGGAGCACAACTGAGCATTTAGCTTTTAGCGGATGAAGGACTGTTCAAGTTATGTGATGTTATTTTGATCTATTTGACTTCTCCTGCGTTTGCAGTGCCCGGACAACGGTCACCACGGATTTATCGACGAAAGTGCTGGGGAAGGCATCCGGTATTGTACCCGGGTCAGCAGGGGGAGGAAATCCCCGGTTGACGAGGGTGCCGGTCCCCAGCAAGATCCCAAAGCTGTCGGCGACATCGTTGCCTGCAGAGCTCCCGTCTGACTCGGAGGACTCCGTCATTGACCCAGGAAGGATCACCCCGTACTTCAGGTCAGTGTAGAACCTTGGTCGAGCCACATGATCAATCCGGTGACCGGACATTCGAGCGCGTTCCCAAACGGCATTTCGCAAATGAGCGCGTCCAAAGCACCAAGAATACCGAACGACATTTGCGCAAAACACTTTCCATGATACCAAGCACAAGAATAGTAGTTTTAAAACGCATGATGGATGGTTAAAAACTTCTGTCGAATGATGAGATTAAATTCATTTGAGCATCCAATTTTTATCAATAGAAACCTCAAAACCACTTCGAGATTGATAAACGAACTACGAAAAATTCTCCGTTCATTTATTTGAAAAATATGTTCTTCAACTGAACCGCTTACGTGAGCAACTTGCTCATCAATTGACCGTTTGTGGCAACCTGCACGTTCAGCATTTTTGAGAAAAATTCCGAATTCAGAACATTTTCTCGATTTGAGACATCATCGCTGAGAAGGCTTTCCGTTCAAGATACTGTACTGTACTCAAAATATTTGTTACCGCTTGGACTGCCTGAAAATTCATAAATGATACAATACTAGCATGTGAACCACTAAAACTCTGAAGTCCATATCAACCCCGAAGGAGCAAAGATGGGACCAACGCTCAGGAAACGGGGAATTTGTATTCTGTTAAAATGAAATTTTCACGCAACCAGAAAGGGACTCCAGTAAGGGAAATACAAACAGAAAAAAATTATTGAAAATCTTTATAATCTGGACATGGACAATTATGTATGTTTGTTGTGTAGTTAATCACTTGAATGGATTTGTTGGAGAAGGTAGGAATACAGTTTGTAGAGCTAAAATTAATTTTCAGCGCCAATGAATCCGACATAGTGGATACTGTAATGGAGTTGTTCGGTGCTTACTGTATTCTGAATTCTTTACACGCGCCGTTTTGGGACACGCTCGAGTGTCCGGGCATCCGGTTGTGTCATTCGGAGCCAGCTTGCCTGATAGAAATTGGCTACGTTGTGTTGCTTGCGATGAGATTGAAACACCTATTTCAGCCTTCAATCGCCGTCAGAAGGAGATGAGGTCGAGGTACTTGTCGTTGACAGTCCCAGGTCGACTGCTCTGGCTCCCAGCCCGGAGCCATCCGACCTTTCCTGCAGGTGAGCCCGTCCACGCTCATTTTGCATCCGCCACCTGTCGCGCAGGGCCCAAAGCCGCCGCATAAACGGCGTCCAAGCACGTGAAATCGATCGTGCGAATGGAAAACCGTAACAACGTTTAGTCATGCATCACAAGAACCTCTCGTACACATAAAATCGTCGGCAAAGAATACTATCCGAGCGCCCGAGACTCCTTTGTTTCCGACTTTCCGATTGTCCTTTTCACGTCCCGCCTTGAAGGCGTTTGTTAGCTAATAGATCAGGATATTCGGAATAAAACGATACGCATGGGTTCACTGGTTTCGATACCCGGTCTTTTGCGCTAATAGACCGGATTACAGTACAATACAGTGCAGTATTTGAAATAATGCGATGCGCGTCGGTTCACTGCTTTTGGATCCCGGGTACGACTTTTAGAATCAATATTTCAAGTTTAGAAGAAGCCCTCGGCGAGGAATAACTGCAAAATGTTGTTGCGTTTGGCCCGAACTGTCTAATTTAAGTTGAGAGGATGCCTCCCGTCGCTATAGTGTCGACGTTAATGACTCGACTAATGTTCTTCCGATCACTCGTCTTCTGGGAGCTTCACATGCCTCTCGTCTCTTAACCCGTTGCCATGGAACAGTTTCTTGGCACCCGACCCTCGTCTCTTCTGCAGCATGTTTATGCATGAAGGCTCTTATCAAATCCATGGTATGTTTTCTAAAATCGCATCGCGTGCGAGATGGAATTTCGGAAAATTAACGCGGCCGTAGAGGAAAGAACCTGTCTGAGAACCCACAGGGTGAGATTCTAGATTCGCAAGCTAAATTACTTGTTCGACAGAAAGCGACGCCAGAGAGAATGAAGGGGAAAAAACGTGGGAGTTGCATAGTTACGCCCCAAGTCCAGTAGATTTTTTGTTCATTTGTTGATTTATGGTTTTGCGGTGTGGAATAATTCTAACTCACTCCTACTTTCTACTCGAGCGATTTTCCTCGTACATGTGATCGCCGGCTCTCGTCGACACCGAAGCTATGCGATCAACGTGCTAGATTAATCATGTGGTCTTAGATTTACTACGCAGAAGACCTCGAGGACAGTATCGCATCAAGTACAGGATGTGGCGGTGTGACTCTCCGTCCAGCGATCTTATAAAAATAAAAAATGAATACAAGTAATAAAACACACACACACATATATATACACACACACACTCGCTGCGCTGAGCCTCTATGATAATTCAGAAAATGTTTCACGAAGTGTGATTTATGCTAGTACAGTCACGCCGGAGAAAAATGCGGACAGCAGATGAACGGTGTGTCCCAGCGCATCATAAAGTTTTCGTTTCGTTGAATGTGTTTCTTCTTTCAGAAATGCGCAGTTCTCGTTGAAAATGTTTAATCTTTGACACACATTTTAAACAAAAATGTACTGCTGAGTCGCACTGCTCGTATAAATTTTCCCGCAGGTCTAAGCTGAAGGTACATGTGTTGTTACTCAGGGCTTTTCAGCCGGTGACATGCGTGCCGCTGATGGCTCAAATATAAACAGTTAAATGGCATGCGAAATGAAGCTAAATCTACTCTTTCGAAGGAGTGGTACGTCATTTGAAAAATGAAACGAAATCGAACGAAAATTGGATTTGAGGTCATTTGAAGTTAAAATGTGTGGTATGCTGGTGGGAAATGGTTAAATAGTAATGCTTGAATGTAATTAATCTGACTTAAAGCCATTATGGTGCTGGTATGCATAGTTCGCAGCAGACACTACAAAAACACTGCCACGTCTTGAAAATGATACGATCCAATAAAACGAGGTTAAAAAAGGCTCCCCTAAACATATAAAGACTGTTTTTTTTTTAAGGCGCTGTTTCCGATAAGCATACGTCGTAGTAGAGAATTTGACAGCGGTTTTTTGGTGTGGTGTTTCGCAGGAGCGACGATGGCGGCAGCCGGACTCGCGACGGCGTCCTTTCTCGGACGTCCATGTCTTCGGGCGCCACGCTGTACGCTACCACCGTGGTGGGCGACAAGTCGTGGAGCGGCGACCAGACCCAGGGCTCGGACGCCATTTCCGTCGACATGTCGGACCCGCAATCGCCTGCCGGGGAATCCGAGAACAACAACGACGTCGAGAACAAACGCAAGGATCGTCGCAACGCTTCTCGGAGCAAGAAGGGCACTCGCAAAACGCAACCACACTGTGCCAAATGCCAGAACCACAAGCTCTACTACATAAAGGCTCGACACAAGAAGGTGTGCATGTACGAGAACTGCACGTGTCGCAAGTGTCGGATCACGACTCGGCGCCAGTGGGACATGAAGAACCAGCAACGGTTCCGACGGGCGCCGGACCCGCCGCCGAACGTTTTGCGCCAGGCGCTGATCTGCAGCACCAACGGCGGGTCGCCCAGCACCGAGGACGTACCCGAAAAGGTCATCAAAACCCTCAAGATCTTCCCGCACCCCGTCCACTCGAGTGAGTCCCTACTGAAACAATCATAAACACTGATATTCCTGCGCGGAATTGGGCCGAATGACGTCGGGCATGAGAGACACGAAACATTTTCTGATGGGATCTTTGCATGACTCTAATCGCCGCAGGGCTCCCTGCCCACTTCACCAGTCATCCGCGCAGAGACAAAAAACTTCACTGCCGTCTGTCGACGTAGCTAAGCCAACAAGCGCTGTTTTCATTTTAATCCCGGATACCTGCGGTTTCTTTTTTCTAGCCTGGTGAATTCTTTCAACGCGTTCTCACGGATTTCCACATCAATCCCAAAATTTGCATTAAACTCATAAAATCTTTACGAAGAGCTAAAATTAAATGGCTCGGGATGTTCTCTGCGTCAGATCATATAAAAAAGGCGCGATGAGCGAAAATTCAGGCCCCAGTCCACTGCATGTAATTGCTAATCTTCGTTGAACTTGTGGAGTATTTCTTGATGAGGAACTTCGTTCACCGCTCGGAGGCTACCATAAAACCTGGAATAATTTCAAAGAGATGTATACCATACCAGCCGTTACAGGACTCCTTCCGTAAATTGTTTTACGTAGCTGAGTGAAACATCAAGTTATTTCCCCGAGGTTCGTGATGGTGAAGCTCGGCAAATTGGTTCGCGTCTAATTCGATGCAAGCGAGTTATAAATCTGAAATACTGTGTACAACTTTTCGCACGAGGAGACATGATGCCGATTTCAGCATACGCTCGAATGCAGTATCTGCTCTTCAAACCACTGTTAAAAATATAAGAGTATCGAAATCATTTCTGATCAATTTTTTCAGCTGACCTTGTCCTAATGGAAATTGCTTTCGGGTCTATCTGAAATTTCCTGCACACTATATATAAATATTTGTGTCTTTCCCTCGTATTTAAACCTGTTGCTGTGAGCAAATAATAAGTCACTCCCCGAGGTTCTGGGTAGAAAGGTGACAGGAGGAAAGTACTCTGCGAAAAGCACCACACTGGAAAGCACATCACAGAAGACACCCGGTGAGAAGCACTCATTTGCTTACTGTTCTATTTTATGGGATGAGATTTTTATTTTGAAAAACGTAGCTTGCTATTTATTTTATAGTTTGTGATCGTATATAATCGCTCTTGACGATGATTGAAGTAAATTTATCTAATAATAAATCATTAATATTTTTGATCCACTTCGTGTGCTGTTCATTTACTGGCTGTTTGCTTTTGTACAGATGGGTTGAACTTTGTCGTTTTCTGTACTTCGTTCTTTTTGTTCAGTATTTACCAATCAGTTCTTTGATTTATTCACTGGTTTTCTTAAAATGATGCCGTGCGTTTCACTCCTGTATAGACACAAATTTGATCCGGGTAGCAGTTTGTTCTTGAGTGCTTTTCCTGGGACAGTGGTCTCTGGATTCTATAACTTCTAGATTATCCAAAAGCTACAGTATGCCTCAATGTACCAACTGTACCCCAGCGGAAATTTCAAAGTGGACTCAAGTTTTGATCGCATGAAACATTGGTCTTCCAGTGTCTTCGTATGGAGCGCTTTTCGTCAGGGTGCTTTTCCCGCGATAGCTGTACAGACGCGCTACAATATGCGGTGCTCAATTTTATCAATTGTATACCAGCGAAAGCTCCGATCATAACCTTTCCCCCGTTTATCATGCACCCACGAACGACCACATTTACGCCTTTTTGTTATCGCTCCGTCTGCATAGGAGTCATTCCTTTAACCTTCATCGCCAATTCGGTGCAATTCCGCCGATTTTTTTTCCTCCCAAGAAACCTTTGTTTACGACTTTCCCACACACACGCACGAGAAGAAACTCTGTCTAGCGCGTGTTGGATCTTGGCGTCTTGGGCCGTGTTTAGATAAGCGATGCTATTTTTGTAAAAACCGACAATCGATTCCTCACATGCGGGCTTTCCTGTGCGAATGTTCTCATCAGCGTGTGTTCGGTACATTTTTTTTACCGGCTTTGAATTCCCCCTCGCGTAACAAGAACGGTACAGTACGTCGGTTTACTATCCGGGCAATCAGACATGAGTCGTGAGGGACGGGAATTAACCGCAAAGGCGGTAGAGTGATGGATTAATCAGCTCCTGCGTCGGCGTCAAACGGATCAAGTGGCCACCACATGGTGTCAGCGGGACCGGAAACCGATGATGGGTTCGAGATAACGCGACTACAGTGTTCCGGGAGACGTGGAAATGTGGCGATTGGGGAATGATAGATTGAGCTGCCACGATAAGGATTTCCGTCGACGGCGTGATGGATGAGAGCTGCGGGGAACGCTCCCAGCCGTTGCCTATCATTTCCCTGGTGCGAGTAAAACCGAGTTTGTCGTCCCCGGAATTCGGCATCCAGCGGCGTGTCACCCCTTCGGGAATTTCTCCCCCATCGTTCGAAGGCCGTCTCACAAGTATCTCCCAACAGCCATAAACTTGATCTGTTTTCGTTTCTCTCTAAAAAAAAAGGAATTATAAGTGACGTTCGTGTCCGAAAAGCGCCGAAGTTCATGTAAACTCCCTGCCACTTGATGAATCGCTCGCACGTTTCAAGTCCACTGCGGAACGGATTTTTCCCCTCGGGTGTTACGAAGCCTCTTCGAAGTGGTCATCATTGCGGCGTTCTTTTCCAAACGTCTTAAAAAGTCCACCGAGAAACTTTCGATTTATTCAGAAATGTTTATGGCATATTATTCTTATTATTTTCTTGAACGCAGCCCACGAAATTACGTGGTCGCGACTGAAGTAAGGTCTGTCTGAATGAGTGCGACGGTTTCTCGGTCAGCATCCTCCTCGGAAAGCGGCCTTTTCGCATGAGATCTAATTTCTTCTTTGACGCCGATTGCCGGAATGGATAATAGCTCGAATGCTGGAATATCGTCGATAATCAAAAGAAAAAGTGCGAAGTTGGTGTGTTGAATTCAATTCCTATTCCAGTCAAGTATAATATTCACGCATTGATGAGCTGCAGTTTCTCCACACAAGAATTCCATGAAAAATTTGGGTGCGGCCTATACATGGTATACAATTGGATACCGCAACGCACTCACATCTATCCGATCGGCATTTGTTCGAGGCTGTTTTTGGTTGTATTAAGGAGAGTTTCAAAAAGTTCCGAAGCCGAATTAATGTTTACTATGCATAATCGGCCCAAAGATGCTGATGAAGAGTATATAAGAGTATATTCCAAAGAATGCTCCGCTCGGCCCATATAGAGTATGCATGTTTTTTTTTTCAATTCTCGGGTTACTTTTTAGTTCCAAGATTCTTAGTTTTTTGCCGCGAATATCATTCCCCGCGCCGGAATATCGGGTTTCGGTCTGTATAGTCGCACAATAACTTTAAATTTTCTCTCCCATACAGTAACTTTAAATTTTTGGCAGACGGACGTCTAAATCATGTTGCGAGTTGGTTTCATAGTTTTCAAGTGTATTACTCACATCATTACCTGGTTGTCAGCCTATGTGTTGGAAGAGATGACGGCCATGGACCTGAGGGCCATGGCATTTTGCACACCCAGCGCGGGATGCTGATGCAGCAACGTGCCATTACGAGAGTTCGGAGTTCTTGAAATCCGGAATCACAGTCTGAGGATTGGGGATTTGCGTCGGGTAATAGACCGAGAATGGAACGGGATTGCCAGGGAATGACCTGAAGCGAAGGCGAGCGTGCATCCCTGCGCGTCTCCGCGAGTGCGTGCGTGTCTCCGGGACTTGCAACTCCGTTTCCAAGGCGAGCCGCCTCGAGAAGCAGCTCGTAGTGTATCGCGATCGCGTGCATTTCCTGACCAGACCAAGTACTTCGATTTGTTTCTCTCTCGCTCTTTTTTTTCTTCTAAATTTATTCATTTTGGGTGCATTCTTCCCTTTGCCTTATTTGCTTCTGTGACCGACTTTTCGGCAAAGAGAAATAACGCTGAGACGTTCGCGTTAAATCGCCGCGACTTCCAACGCTGGCATGTACGGTACAAGAACACGATCTCAGCGAGGCAGCGTGTTGGTCTCATGCGACTGAGCGATAAAATCTTTGTAGAGATCATTTCGTTGTATAGAGGAGCAGGATGTGCGAGGCTTGGTTCATGAGAATCGCCGATTTCATGCTTCTCTGTTCAGTGAGGCAAATTGAATGTGGATGAACTTGATATTTACGTATAATGGGAAATTATTTGATTATTTCCTTGCCACTGTTCCAATTTTTCCTCTCCCAGATTGAAACGGAAGTACGCTAGAAGTATGAAAGTGCACTTCATCGCCATGAGAAAATAAGGTTCATTTGCCGCTTCTTCTATCAATTTTTCAGTAACTTTTTCCAATTGCTAGCAAATTTTTCGAACAATGGAAACATCTTTTTTTATAATTTTTAGGACTGAAAACCAGGTTCTGACAAGCTGGTAGGACCTTTTCGATTTTTTGGGTGATGCTGAATATGGAGGTTGACCTGAAACTTCAAGTTGTTCCGGATTAAAATCAAATAAAGAACAATATGATCCTCAGGAATTGGTCAGTCTTGTTATTGATCCCACTATGGTTTGGAGGACTTCGGTTCAAAAACTTAGATTCCTCTTAAGAGTTAATTTTGGAATACTGAAGATAACTTTCTGTGCAGTTTCGTTGAACGGAGAACGGTGATGTGAAGGCGTGTTGTCAACTGGTATTGCTCCCAACTCATTGAACTCAGCTAGGCAATTTGCTGTCTTTTGTAATCAAGAAAACTTTGAATAAATCTCACTGATTACCTATGGACATCCTTGCAATGCGACAGTGGGAAAAGCGCGAAGTTTCGGTAGTCGATACGGTGGCGAACGGCTTCGAATTTTCTAGCTTCAAGCTATTTTGCCCTATTGATCATTAAAAAGCCCGGGAAAGAAAATAGTCCGTGTTCCATGATGTGAAAGCTTTGTTGTTGAAACATTTTTGTGCACGAAACAGTTGATCAATTTTTACAGTGCAGCAACGAGCTAAATGACTGAGTTTGCGTCGCCTTGAATTAAATTGAGCCGATAAGCAACTATATCTGGTACGTGCCAATCCGACTGCTTTCTGCGTGTGACACTAGTTCCTGATTCGCCGAATCTCCTCATGCTTTTTTTCAACTAAACGTTCTTTTGTGAATCTGTGCCCCACTCCGCTGTTCAGAAAGCTTGAGTGGAACAAGATAGCAAACAAAATTAATAACGCGGATAATTCAAGACTTCGCTTACTGACATTAATGCAACGGCCCACTATCAAATCTGTGACATTTAATTCCCCCTTACTTCGGCTCTTGATTTAAAATCGAGCTTGGATGACCGCCGTAAAAAAGCTGGAACAACGTAAGTACTTGATTACTTTTTCGTGAAATCAAAGATAACTTCGCCGACGTACCCACGAATATACGGAGAAGCTAACAAAGGAGCCATAACGACTAAGACTCCATCTAATTACTCTCTGTCTTGGGGAACTGGAACGATTCGGTGCTCAAGAACATACTCGACGACCGGCGTCGGAAAGGCTCTTCACTAATGCCGCGTTTCCCGGATATGTACTATGAGCTGTTGACAAATTGATAATGGCAGCAACGTTGTTCGCGTGGGTGCCTCGACAGCCGACGAGTACGAAAGCAATGAAGGGTGTACCAAAGATTTATGCGCCAGAGCTGGAAACTACCGGATTTACCGTTTTTGTTGTCAACACAGGTTCAATGTGATTTCTTTCCCAAGCGGATTCCCCTCAGCATACGCGTCGTTACTGGGACTTTTGGGAAGATCTGAGTAAATTTCCACATTTTGTCACTCACGATGGAATTTCACTTACCTTCTGGAATCTCTGGTTCGGTGGCTTGTAAAAGTCGAAGGTCGACAGTCGACACCTGCTTTGTCAATTCTAGAAAATTGTCATCACTCCTGGAAACGTTTTCATCAGAGAAAAAACTTTAGGTCGTTGTTCAGGACAAATCAGGGCAGTGTCATTGCCATCATGTCTCGAATGTGAGAATATCCAAAAGAAGTTTTAAAAGCCCTCCTCAAAATTAAAAGCCCTGTCTTTTGGGGTGTTGGTTTTATCTGTTCTAAATGCACAATGTGACCTGTAGCAAAACAGCTGATGACGCGTTTTCGGAAAATAATGCCGACAGTTGTTGGTAACATACCATGTCTCGAATGTTGCATAATCCAAAAATAGAGTGAAAATTCCTGCGCTGAACAAAAATTGACTTTACTATGAGGATATTGTTTCAATCCGCCCGAGATACTGTAAAAATTGTGAATTGTAGTTGTTGACAAACACGACATACAGGTGGACTCCCTGTACAACGATCTTGCGTGCAACGATTTCCTCTGAATATCCTTTTTTTGTGGTTCCATTTAAACTCCGCATGTTTAAACGGGTTTCCTTCAAAAAAATGTTCTCTACAAATAATTTTTATGGTCTCTTGAGTTTCGTTGTAGAATGGAGAGAGGTTCCACCTGTAACGCGTTTGTAAAAAATCATTTTACGAAGTTGTTTTTCGGGGACAGATCCTTCGTAGGTTGGAGACAAATTTCCTGTGACAATGTACCATCCAGAAAATTCCTGCTCAAAACCAAAAATTGACATTGCCATGGGGATGTTATCTGTTCTAAATGCACAATGTGACCTGTAGCAAAACAGCTGATGACGCGTTTTCGGAAAATAATGCCGACAGTTGTTGGTAACATACCATGTCTCGAATGTTGCATAATCCAAAAATAGAGTGAAATTTCCTGCGCTGAACGAAAATTGACTTCACCATGAGGATATTGTTTCAATCCGCCCGAGATACTGTAAAAATTGTGAATTGTAGTTGTTGACAAACACGACATACAGGTGGACTCCCTGTACGACGATCTTGCCTGCAACGATTTCCTCTGAATATCCTACTTTTTGTGGTTCCATTTAAACTCCGCATGTTTAAATGGGTTTCCTTCAAAGAAATGTTCTCTACAAATAATTTTTCTGGTCTCTTGAGTTTCGTTGTAGAATGTAGAGAGATTCCACATGCAACGCGTTTGTAGAAAATCATTTTACGAAGTTGTTTTTCGGGGACAGATCCTTCGTAGGTTGGAGACAAATTTCCTGTGACAATGTACCATCCAGAAAATTCCTGCTCAAAACCAAAAATTGACATTGCCATGGGGATGTTGGTTCAATCCGTTCAAGCTACTGCAAATGATAATGAGTAGTGGATAAACACTGTATAATGCATTTGTGAAAAAAGCCATTTCAGAGAGTTATTTTTGGGACATAATCTCAGAAAGGAATACCATCCAGAAAATTCCTGCTCCAAACATGAGAATTTACATCGTCATGAAGATGTTGGTTCAATTCGTTCAAGCAGCTGCTGTACCCTGTTATATACAGTGAGTTGGATAAACACGTTATAACGCGTTTGTGAAAAAGCCATTCCATAGGCAGTTGTTATTTGGGACAGATCATTGCAGGTTGCTCTCTGATTGTCCCCGGTGGGGTAATTGGTTGGCTGCGGAGGTCGGCGTCGCGATCACGCCGAAGGTGAGCTGCACGCGAGCCGTGCGGCCCCGCATCGCAACACGGTCTCACGTACGCGTAAGTGTTACCGCGTGTCGTGACGCTGCGCGGTAGCCCGTGCGGACGACTAGGTACTGTACTTCCCAGTACAACTCCGTCGCGAATGTTTCATCGCACTTGAATTTTGAATCGGGAAGTCCTTTCGCTTGAGCCAGGGGCTTCTTTACTAGACCCGGACAACGATGAGGCGTACGTTTGATCGCGGTGGGTGGAGTCGGTTCGAGAATCCCCGAAACCTTCCTCTGAGCCGGAGTTTCTCAACCTTTTTTTTTTTTTTCGTCGGTGATACCTCATGGCGAGACGTGGCACTGGTGGCAGTGTTTACGTTACACCTACTGCTGGGAAACAAGTACCACCGGTGGTATGCATACCATAGGTTGATACACCTAGTTACAATGCTGCTTTAATAATTTGTTAACATTCATACCAAAAAGGCTGACATACCACCGACCAAGTGCCTTTGTGCTATCAAAAAGCTTTTCTCCGAGCCATAAACTGGAAGGAATGACATTATTGAAGAAAAAACAAGAGGACAATTCTCTGGAGGCCGCGTCCTTCCAGATCCGCGTTGCTTAAACTCGATCCGAGTTCCGAATTTTTGTTGGAAAAAATATTGCGTTAATGATCACCGCGTAGCAGATCACAATCGAATTTATTTCAATGCAGAATGCTCGAATGATCTGATTCGAATGTATTTATCTCGCTCTCTGAACGTGGACGTTCCCTGAAACGTCCCTAGCAACCAATTTCTTCAGATTTTCTACTTCGCAGTCCGTTTTAAGGTCGTCAGGTAGGTATTTTGTGGACAGCATTTTTTGTATCCAGGATGAGCATTTTTATGAGGACATAGATTCAGGATAGCTGTGATTCCTACCAATTAAGCTGCACGTTTTAGCCAAGTGGAATAACGATATGGTACCATGTTCCGCAGTTCAATAAGATGAAAATGGAAATTTTCATCAATTTATTGCTTTCATGAATGTCTGGCCGGGTTTATTGCTGATAAATTCTCTCTGAATCGGTGTAGCGTAATTTTTGCTGACTTCGGACGTAATCAAACAAAAATGTGCGACGACATTCGCAGCATTTGGTTTTGAGTCGCGTCGTTTTGCTCCATGCGAATGGAATGTCACTCGGAGCGCGAGAGAGCGAACAACAGGATGCCGGGCTAAGAATCTTCATAATTGATTTAGATTTGAGCTCTGTTTTTATTGAATTGAAGTTAAAGGCTGTTGCTGGCGGCTGATTGACCTGCTGATATTTCGGTTGCCTATCGGCCATCCTCAGTAACCACGGAACACTCGTGCCGGCGTTACACAGAGTGCCGAAGCGTAATTACCAAAAGCGGCAAACGTTTTATTGATCGCTGGAAGCGGTCTGCTGAGGTTCACTATTCCTTCCGTCGAATTATTGCATCCATAATTTTCATGCTGAAGTACTTAAAACCCAGATGATATAATAATTCTTGCGACTTGCCAAAACCGATTTATTTTCCTATCGATTAGTTTTTTTTATCGAAAGCTCGAGTAAGTTTCGCGCTTCTAAAAAAAAAAGACAGTCTCGCGAAAAAACCATTATACGATGCTGAATAATTAATGAATTGAACCAGAGTTATTTTTAGTTTTAATCCAAGAGTCCCATTTCGACTCGAGTTGAAATAGCATCAATTCCAACTTCAAATAATTGCGTAATCGGCTTTCTAAAGACGGAAAGGCACAACTGGTGTTTCACTGTGCATTCTATTGCGACATTATGTTCATGACGTAAAGTGTCTTAAATTCGCGTTGAATTTGGGAAGATCGCATGAGCGATTTGTAATTGCTTTTTTGGTGCTGGGGTGATTGAGTGCGGTCCCGAAACAACAGAAACTTTTGAGACAAACTGCACTAATCAAAATAACGGAAGTGCTGAACAGGATCAAAATAAACTGCCTCAAAGTATGAAACATTATCGGACGGAACATTCCTTGATGCATTTATTTTCCGATGAGGTCATCGTCTTCGAGTAAGGAACTGTTTTGTACCAATGCGGTTTTGTTTCAGGTATATCTCGGAAATGGCTCGTCGTTTTGGATCGTTGGTTGCATTTGAAATTCTCTGTTTCGGACGCGCCGGTTTGGGACGCGCTCAATTGTCCGGTTGCGCAGTTTTATTGCGCACGATCAAGGTCCATATGCCCTTGATACTGCCAGTGCATCAGGAATATTTTGTCGGCGTATTGTACTTCGTAACGACGATCGATATCTTGTGTAAATGTTGTTTTTATGCGATGTAAAAAGGCGTGTAAGAATGTTGACCCTATCCAACGTTGGGGCTGATTGAGCATCTTGTAGAAGTTCCTAACCCGCGAAGAACGTTGGGAACGCTGCGGAGAGTTTGTGGGGTTCAGAACAATGAAAAACATTCACTGCGATAACCGTGAACTCGTCGGTCATTAGCGGAATACTGCGTGACGGCCTGAGTGCGAAGTCTGGTTGGAACCCGAGGGAGCAACAGCAATTATCGCGAAGCTCGCATCAATTCCTTGCGATCTCGGCATTTAAGGGCGTAATTGCCGCCGACGATCAATTACGCGCACCATCTTAGCTGCCGTCGGGGGTGTCGAACGAGTGCTTGAGACTCGCTGTCGTCGACCATTCATTTGAGGTTACGCCTGCTTTGACACGTTTTTTTCTTCTTTGAACTGCTCGACGGAAGACTGCGTGGGACGGGAAACCGACGTTTCATGAACAACACATTTTTTACTGACATAATTCCGGCAGTTGTACCGACAGTCACGGCGGGACTCCCGAGAAACCTCGTGTTTGTCGGATTCGGATGATTGATTTCGGATTAATGCAAAGAAAAGATCACGCTCTAACGTGAATGAAAAAATTGAATTTACTTCGCTATAATTCACGCAGTGGATGAAGCTTGTTTGTTTCGGGAAGGCCGAGAAATTTATGCTCAGCGTGCCCGTTTTAGTCATCCTCGCAGTTAGGAGAATTCTAAGTACTGTACTGCTGACTGTTGTCAGTGCGTTTAATAACTCGATTTTTATTTTTATTTTCAAACCACGTTTCGAAGAGCTTTCCGTTTCCACGTGTACCTCTCCAACAGATGCATGGATTCTCTCGCACTGATGGTTGGAACAGATTCAGTGATAAGCTTGTCTACATTCCTCGCATGTGACGACTGTTGCATGATTTCCAAAGGACTTTAAATTCCTAGAAAATTGAGTGAGCGGTTACTGTATCACGGTAATCCCGACATAGGTTTCGCCTTCTCCCCAAAAAGTATGTTCCGAAATGCTGGATTAGGCCTCATACTTGAAATAGTCGCACTGATTTAGGAAAGTGCTGCATACAAATTATGTCTCGATTTTACGTCGACTATGCCCTCTTCACTGCAATTCCAAAGCAAGTTACGCGTTGTACTGTATTTAATCACACATTTGAGCATCTATTTGTCAGTAAATATTCCAGGATACCAAGCATTAAAGTGATCACTGAATTTTCCCTGAGTAGTGTATGAGCCGCATTTTTCGCGGCCTATTCAGTTTTTTCTCGGAATACTTACCCAAGATCTGCCTGTACTGGTGCGCGGCCCACAGTAGCGTGAATACCTTAGATCAATGGTCCCCAACCTTTTTGGGCCCGCGGACTGGCAAATTTCTATAAAATTACCAGAAGTAAATTTTAAATACTGTAGCTGCCAAAACTTCGATTGCAAAAATGAAGTTGAGAAACAATGAAGCAGATGTAGTGGAATGTCTTCAAAGAATTAGAAAGCTTTTCTTCAGGAAGATTTCTCGAAATGAAAACAGTACTGTACTTGAAATATTTTATTTCAACAGGTTACAATTTGTCCAAGTGTTATTAGGCGAAAAACAAACTTTTAGTTTTCATCTGATAATTTCAACTGCCATTGTCTTTCCGAAACTTGAGATGAAGATAACAAACTTTATTGTAACCCATTTGATAGTTCTATAATGCTGAAGAAAATTGCGCCCGTGGACCAGCGAAAAAAGTCTGTGGACCGGCGCCGGTCCGCGGACCACGGGTTGCAGACCACAGCATTGGATGATCATAATTCGTGGTGCTCACATAGAAGAGCTTATTGCAAATGTAGCCAAATAAACCCCGCTGTTGAGTGATTACGACGAGAATATTCGGAGGCGAGGATAGGAAGAATGGAAGATGATTTTCCTTACGCACATCAGCGTGCGATATGCTGCAACAAAGAGGCCATCAAAAATAATTTATCGAATCCGGAGTATGCAGTCCCGTCAAGGTTTCCTCATTTTATCGTGATGCAAATTGCCGCGCCCGTTGGGAATTCACGAAGCCAAAATGGAAGCTGTAATGCAATAACATGCGGAACGATGCCAGAGGGATGCATAACGTTCGGATACCGACCGATAGAATCGATCAGTGTTCGTCTGGTTTCCGTAGATATAATCGAATTTCACGTATTTTCCGTCGACTAATTGAGGATTTCGCCGCGCGGATACAATTTTTTCCGGGTTTCTTGGTGTTCGAGGTGAACCATGTCGTAAATATCCTGAGTTTGGTAATTTCAACTGCTTCTTATGAAATCAAAAATTAACATTTTTGAGGAAAATGTGATAGGAGTAAAATCGAGTTCCAGCATGAATGCCCAGTTATTTATCTGTGGCGAAGAAACTGGGAGCACTGTAAATTATGAGTCGAACATGTGGCTTGCCGTAATGAAGCCCAGGAAATCAGAAGTGGATGGCATTGACGTTGTCACCGGTTTTTCTGTGGTGACAGGCATCCTGGTGGTTCTTGCTTGTCAGCTAACCCCTTCAACACTTCATGAGGCCCAGCATACTTGGTGTGATGATTCAAATAATGAGGCTTAATCGTCCGAAGGTACTGAGGAACAGAAACAGGGAATAATTAGAATGCATTTTGACTTCAATAACAACTTCTGTAGAACAAGGGCAATGCAACATTTTCAACACTTCAAGATTCATCTGTCGACGGGTCGAGCCGATTTATTCCAGATCACTGTGAAGCGATTTTGTTCTAATTAATTATATCGTGGGTTTCTAAAATGAATTCTAAACCCTCAGTACCACTCATTTAGAAAGTCAATGCCTTCCTAGAACTTGCTAACTTGAAAACAACCTCTTTTTCCGAATTTCGTAAGTACTAGAAATAAATTGTTTGAATTTTTGACGAGTACTTTGCGCTTGCTTGCAATTTTTAAATGACTTAAAATTAAAGAGAAGCATTCACAAATTTGTAAAGTTAGTAAGTTGCATAATTTGTTTCCAGCTTTTTGTAGATTGTACAACGTGAGATGCGATAGGGCTTTATTTCAACACATGATGCGGCCAAATTACCTTTCCTATGTGTGGCAAAATTTTATATGGCTTGGCTCATGCGAAGCTTTTCGTAACTATCAACTTGTTTCCATTTGGTTTATTCAAAATCTAAATATCTAAGCCACTTTTAGTTGAAGAAATCAAGATTAGCGCATTTTATCATGACATCTGTTTCTTTTTTCAAGAGGCACTGGACGATTAGTATTCAACAATATCCTCGTCTACCGGACGATCTTGAAAACTACCTGTCGAGGTGCCTGAATACCACCAGTGGTACTCTTACCACTCCGGAATTCTTACCGTTCGCCTTCTTATTAGTGCATCCAACGACCCCTTGGCAACAGAACGCGTCCCTGATTTATTATATAATTTATTATACTCCTTAATCTAACGGTGGTTGCTTTCTGATTGGGATTTGAAACTTCGATTCACTCATCAAGGTCAAGCTTGTACCTTGTAAACTAGTTCTGTGACTGGAATGTCGGCTACAATGTACGCAAAAGAAGCTTACTGGAACCTGATGGAGCAAGAAAATTTGAGCGATTTTCGTCCGATAGATAGGGTAACGATGGGACCAGTATCGAATAAGTGACGAGCAGTTGCAACTCCGTGCAACGCACCTTCCGATCTGAAGCCCGTCAGGTTAATTACAAGTTTCTATTCCAAACAAAATTTGATGCAGTTCGGAATTACAAGAAGCGTTTTTCTCAAACAAGCTTAGCGAGTTGCAAGATTTGTCCCTTAAAATGAAGTGCATTCTTAAAATGCGAGTCAGTTCTGCTAGGAATAGTTGCCAAAAGTTATGATGGAAACCACTGTTGATAGCTATTTACCTTTACATTTGGAGCCTAAATTGTCAATTTGTCTGAACAATGAAACGCACTTGCATTCCATTTTTTCAAAATCAATAGTCAGTTGATTGCCTCATTTGAGTCATCCTAGTCTTCACTCCTTCATGTCAATTATGGTCAAGGTTAATCTCTTCATGTTTGGTGGTGTGGATGACCACCGCAATTACTGCGAGACATATTTGAAAGATTATTTAGCAGCTCACTGTCCTTCCCAGTCGTCGGTGACACGACACGATATCATGTCCGATCCCACAGAAAACGGCATCAAGTATTTGTTTTGAATAATTGTATGCTGCACTTCATTCAAAAAAACTGTATAGATAGACCGTAAGTCATGCGAATCTGCAATGTCATCGTATGAAAGACTTCATCGACTTTTGGGTACCACCGAATAAAGTGGCAATCCTCTTTCCATTGCGAAAATCTAGCTTCAAAATCAGGATGCGTCATACAAGTACAGTATGTTCATTTTTGTTATAAAATCACAGTGGTGCCCAAGTCAGAACTCAGAAGTGACCATGGGCCGCATTGAAACAGATGAGCACTGTGCGGGCCACGCTGGAGAAAACCCCACCATGTTATGCATAGTGTAATTAACATATTTCTGGGATGGTTGAAACAATTCTAGGCATCTATAATTAAGTTCAAGGAATTCAGGGCTTTCTATGAACAGATTCTTTATCCACAGCACAAACCTGTTTTTTCTGCATTTTTTTATGCTGCGGTTCGGTAACTTGCGTCTGTATTTTTTGCATGACTAAATTTTTGTTGATCTAATTTTAGAAATTAATCTTCATATTTTTTCAAGAAAAGATTCAAGTTAAATCCGAACGCAACAGACAATGCCGAGGGATTTAAATGTTTAGATATATTCTTGAATGAAGCAAGTTTAAATGCCTTTGTGAATTAATTTTGGCGACTGAACTATTGAATAATTCCCATGAAGGCATGTTGAAAATCTCGCAATTTTCATTTTTGGATGGCGAATTTCCATGCAGGCTCTGTGGGCCAGATGAAAAGCCTCCACGGGCCGTATCTTGGGCACCCCTGCTCGGAATGTAACTGGACGGAAAGGTCGCTCGAACCACGGGTAATTGAAAAAGTTTGAAACGAAGTATGTTATTTTGATAACGTTAGAAGCCTGCGGATATCGTAGCAGCATGATCGTAGCAGTGCGAGAGAAACGCGTCGGAGTTTTTGCCCGATCGCATTTCGTACTTCACGTGGGATTACCAACGGGAATCGAGGAACCAGCGTACCGATAGTGGCAAAGATTGTGTGTCAGCGGGTTGACAAGCGGCAGTGTCGAGGTATCGTGACTCGACGCGAAGCAACTGTGTGATAAAACAAAACACGGAGTGTCGCACGCAGCAACGGGCGCATGTTGGCCATAGCAGATAGGAAAAACTCAGTTGCTCGCTGCATAAACGCACCGAATATATTCCACGCGCCGGCGGTATCTAGGACCGACTTTAATGGGATTCCAGATAAAATATTTACAGCAAACATGGATCAAATCCGGTTAGCTAATTGAAGAAATAAATTTGGTTTTTTAGTAGTTACTTGCCAAGTCAAGGCTTTTCATGAATACGGGCTCCTCTCCGCTGGAAACATCTCATCGTTCGACGGCTGCTTTTTCCGCATCCAACCTTCGCATGAACTACCTCCTATATAACTGCGTAGATTTTATGAATCTTGTTTACGGACAAACTACCGTACTCGGGAGTACCGTATCTCTTCGATTACAGACCAGAATGTCGCCCTACGACATGTGCGAACCAGGATGTGGCCTATGCCTATACTCCTAATTGTCCTAAATTTGTGCTCGGAGGAAACGATAGCTTATTTTCACGTCTGAAGAATGCCAAAAATCAAATTTTATTCATTTCCGAGTCCAATCCTAATTATTGCGCAGATTTTCGAACCCTGTTTACGGGCAAACTACCGTACTCGTGAGTACCGTCGATTAAAGACCAGAATTGTTTTCCCACGAAATGTGCAAAATAGAATGTGGCCTATACGTATTCTACTTATGTCCCAAAGTCGTGCTGCTGATCTGGAACAAACTGCAGCTCATGAGGTCTGAAGCATGCCAAAAATAAAACTTTATTCATTTTGTGAATTCAATAACTGTGAAAGGATGATGCTTCTGGATGAAAGTTTCCATGAATTTTTTTCCTGAAATTTCAACATAGTTTGCGGCATTTACAGTTTCATAATTGAAATAAGTACTGATGACCACTTTGCGGCCTATTCTCGTGCGCGGCCTTTAATTGAGAACAGTTAAGATCACTCAGCACTGCGCATTATCTTTTATAGTGCGAGCACGTTGTACTGTTCAAGTGTTCAGCTTCGTAAAGTCGTGATATGCGAAGCGGAATTCGACAGCTGCAGATGTTCCTTACACGAACTACATTTCCGGATTTCTTGCTATCAGGATAATGTTGGTTTTGTCGTCGGGATGCCGAACGATGTGTAGCATTTATCGTCGATAGCTTCTCGAGAACATGGTCAATGTAATAGCTTCCGCGTGAAGTTCGGCGGTGTAACGACGAGGTTATTACTGGTCGGTACGGTATGGCAGATGTGTCGACATCCGTTGAGAAGGACTTGAATTACTGTTTCTGGGCAAGTGGGAATCTCCGCAACCCGACGTTTCTAGTAGCCATCTGCGAAGTCCAATGGTCAGCGGGAAAAGGGTTTCCCGTCGTTGTCTGGACTCGAGAGTCCCACGCCGAACGACTCGCTGGAACAAGGCAAGGACAGACTGTGAAATTCGGGGTAGTTTAATTGCGCACGTGTCCCCAGTACTGTGCGGGAAGCCGTGTGCAGATTAGCGAGGAAGCATAATCGCGGCGATAACTCTCTCAGCGCCGAAGTTTCCGGAGAGCTAATGAAGTGGCCGTTGCATAAGCGAGTTTTGCTCGCTATCTCGGCTTGCGGTACGGTATTACTTTGATGATCCATCTGCAGATCAGCCCGTGTCATCCGGAAGCAAAGGTCCGTCCGTGATGACGTCGTTTGAGGAAACTGATTTAACCCCCGACCTGATCGGTTCTCGAGCACATACTTCGTCAGCCTTCTTTATTTTTTCCTTCTTCGCAGAGAATTGGAAGGAAGGATGCGAAGGGTTTCTGCTTTCGTTCGCTGAATACTTTCCCGACAAATTCACCTTACGATCCGCTGCCAAGTACGTGTACTGCACTGGCATTTGGAAATTCTCCTTCTCGACATCTTGTCTAGATTTTCTTCGTTCATAGCGCGACGATGTGTTCATTTAATTGCTGTTGACGGATTTTCGGTGCTGTGATATTGATACCCTTTCCCTTGCTCGCGATAGACAAAGCGAATCCACAGCATTTACGAGAATATAGAGGCTCAATCCTGATTCTTCGTCATTAGTATAGAAACTGTGACGACCGGGCAAAATTTATAAATTTTAGAGGAAAATGCGATTTATGCAGCGGCGATGGGAAATCTAATTTTCTTCTGATGGCATTATTCTATGCTCATGTGTTATTTGTGGAGACTTCTCGAGTCTTAGCTCCCATATGTGAGATGGATTGGTTTATATTTGAAAAAATTCGAATACTCGACACAATCCATAGCTAGGGTGCAGGGTGCCCGAGAAGGCCTTCAGTGTAGGCCATGAACCCGAGTTTTTGGGCGCATTTTTCAAAAGGAAACGCTGCATCTGAAATCCCGTTGAAACGTTCACGCACCATTTATTATAATTTATTTGAAGGGAAAATTCGCGGGGTCGTAAAAGTGCATTCCTCGCTTTGAATCTTCAAAAATTATCAGAAGAAGAGATAGATAAAATTGAATATTGGTTTACGGTAGTTCGGTATGTAATTGGTGTAGTGTGAGCTTATTTATGTTCACACAATAGCTTATGAATATTCGAATTCTTGTCTGATATTTTCTTCCAACTCATTTGACATGAAATGTATGACATAAGGGCATATGTAGAAACGCCTACAGTTCACAAAGCAGTTTTCGTAATTCTTTATGCATTCAGCTTTCACTGGGAATTAAAAGTGATGAGTATGAACTGGGCATATCGGTTCCTTCACATCAGTGAAAAGCTTTAGAAAGCTAATAAATGTATTACATTCAGAACGAAAAGAAAATCGCGTGAATCAAGAACAACTTCTATGCTCGCTGCATTAATTTGTTTGCTCTTCTCTCACATATACCGCAAAATTAAGAACCTGATTGTGCCCGTGAGGCGCTCTTTTGCCGTCTTTTGTTTCCGGGAAGTACTGTTCAGTAAATTCAAAGTTCACCAGCATTTATGTTTCGGAAACCCACGGGTATATGTCTGTTATTCAAACAGGCACAGATGAAGAGTCGCGGGCTGGTTGTATGGGCGAGTCGCTCGGGACAAATCGCATGTGTCCAGTCGCATTCTACCAGTCCTGTGCATTCAGTTTCACAGGACTATTTGTATGCGTCTGTTTATACGAAACCTTCCTGTACAGCCTTGACACATGGTCTCCATAGTTCAACGATTGGCAAGCTGAGGAATACAAATGGCGTGGGTCTGATTCAAAGAAAATTTTTACATTTTCGTCGAAATGCGGCCTATGACGGACGAAACTCTCAAGGTTTCGGAATGACGACTGACAGTCGGAGGAGATTAAGAGTAATTTTCATGCACCGAGAATTCGAAGCTCACAAATTGCTACCTTACATGTTCTGGATGGGAATACTGTACTAATTATAGCGTAATTTTGCGTTGTTTTCACAGAAACAATATTTCTTTTGTCTAGGCCACGCCCGAGATTTCCGAGGAAGAAAGTTTGGCTAGCTGCTGGCAGATTTTGCTTGCCTGTAAACGAAAGAAACAAACGGATAAACGGCTGGAGGGCATAATATTAGGGTCTCTGTATGTTTCTAGGCAGTCTTATCCTGTACTTGCGGTTCCTTTACAGTTTCTCTGCGGAAAGCTAACGTCGGTCATCTGTGCTGACTGTTGAGTCTCAACGGAGATGCCGTTCGATCTCTGCGTGAACTCACTATCGTCGCTCCGTTGCAGTTCAGCCGCGCGTTTAAACGCGTTCCAGTACCCGCAACTCTGTCTCGGAACGAGCGCGGACTCGTTTACTCCCGGGTTTTTTTTTTTTTAAACAGGCGCCGCGGCTATCCTGGCCAGAACACTGTTGCGTTCAGGCTGTGGACTTGTTTCTTCCGGGGATCTTATATACAGTAAATGTAGATACAGTATAGTATACACGTTTGTGTTTCCTCCTGGGCGCGATTCCTATATGAATGGCCCTCGTCGGCAGGGTCGGCTACTTCGTCGGGAATCGACGGCGGTCTTATTGGACGTCGCGGAAACCGTGCATGAGCTTATGCAGGCTATTTTATACGAGGGGTGTCCCAGTTGGACGCGAACTCTCATATTCTTAGAGTAGGTGTGACTGTGGAAAAAAACTGACATGGCCAGTAATGTTCTACGGTTTTGGGATTTTTTCGAATTTTTGAAAGATTTTTTCAATTCACTGCATGATGATAATTGAAAACTTTCGAGTTACAGCCGGCTAGAGTTCTCCATCCAGCAATAGGGTGCTACAAATTTGTCAGGCCAGCTAAAAAATAATTTTTTGTTTTAACCATTTTCTCACTTGTGGAGAAGATGATGGGTAAAACACAAAAAGATTATTTTTGTTTTACTTCATTAATACTTTATTTTACCCTCCCAGATAATTTAATCCTTGCTCAAGATTTTGAATTTTAGGCTTGATATTCGTTGAATTTTTCCAAAGCACAATTTCTCATGCAAATCTTAGACACCGAAGACGCAAACTAATGTCTTGGTAAAATGATCGCAGAAAAGTGCGTTTTATTTACAGTATTTAAAAGCATTAAAACATGTTTTTGTTGAATAAGTTCGCTAACATTATTAATTTTATTTGATAAATTCCTAAAAAAAATTTTCACTTGTAAAATAACTACAAAATTCTGCAACACCCGGAATGTCTGTCTCACGCTTAGATTCTGTTCTATGCTCTATACGACTTTTTTTCATGACTGCATTTTGCGCAGATGATTGGGCCGAACTGTTTTAGCATGCGTCGTTTTGGTACACTAAACTTTTCAGTCACTCAAATCAAAGAAGTCCGGACATTCATAATCCATAGCAGATGAAATTACAGTTCCAAATGAGACTTTTCAAAAAGGGCTTTCTAGAAGAAATCGAGTACCCTATACTTACATTTCAGACACGATGAAAACCAATGATGAATCTTCGGATTGCGTCAGAAGTTCACGCATCGATACGCTCAGAGTCGTAAATCCGGGTGCGCAGACATGAGTAGAAGAGTTCCAAAGTTTCAACTAATTAGGCTTGGAACAACCGTGAATACCTCGGTGCTTAGTTGCATTAGTGGCTCTTCCGAGCTGGGGAGCCCCAAGCACTGTGTCCATTAGACAACATTAAAAACTGGCTGCTCGAGGTTCGAATGTCAAATGATGAGCGATAAAAATAGTCATTTTTCAAGGTAAAGGACGCTGTACGTCAATGAGGATTCCTCAAGCCTGAATAATGGACAACGTAAACAAATAGTTGCGGAAAGTGGCCGCCTGGGCTGCCGAGAAATTCCGGACAACTTCGGTCATCTTTTGTTTATCTCGAGGTCCTTCGAACGCGCTGAAAGCCATTTTAATAGTACTGTACTTCGAATGCATGAATCAGAGCAGGTTGCTTGTGCGACCCGAGCTTGCTAATGAGAAACATTCGAATCTACCTTTTTGCTTGTTATGCCCCTTGCATTCCTGCATGCCCCCGGGAAAGCGAATGCCAGTCAACAAGTTTGCCACTTAACCGTGGTACGCAGGAGGCAGGGCAAACACAACCTCAGCAGCAAATTATTTCGGAGCAATCTAATCATATGAAAAATCAAGCCCAAGAGCGATCACCTTTGGTGGTTTTGATGCACTATCAAAAGAATGATCTCTCATTCATCATTTGAATTCGATGGCTGCTGTAAATAGGAAAAGTGCAGTAATAACAGTATCTAGAGCAATAAATACGGAATACTGTGCAGCTGTATCAGTAAACATACTGATTTGCTTGTTGATGATTCACGTAATCAAGATCGTGGGACCATTCATAAATCGGAGATATTGTCCATGAGAAACAAATGTGCGACTAAGGATCAAGATTTGTTTTCCGTGAGACTCAATTCATGAAAAAAATAAGTGACCCCGAGTAATGAGTAATTATGGAGCGACCGCGAACTTTCGTCGAGCCCTACGTAAGTCCACTTACTATCATCCACGAGTACCACGACATCGAACGATGTGGGGAGGCAAAGAAACAGGTTTCAAGTTTTACAGTACAAGCCGTCTAAGTCACACCGATAAATTTTACAAAGCTTGTTTCTTTTCTTCGCTTCTCGATGGGGACTCCCATTCGTGCAACCCTTGGCCAGCCTCATCACTCAGAGCGAGACGGACTAAAGGCTTTCATGCCGCACGTGTTAATATTATGTGGCCGAAGTTGCGAACAGCGTTCGGTTTGTTGGCTCATGGTAAAAACAACATGGAAAGGTTTTGTATCATGCGAGCAATGCCGAAGTAGAAGGAGCTTCGCGACATCGTCCTCAAGCCCTGTAATGGATTTTTGAATACGTCCCGCGAACGTTAAAACTCGAGCTTTAGAAGTACAACTGAATCTGAAGATTTACCCTAAATTACTCGAGATTTAAACTTCGGTTCTGAACTGAAGGTCTATTCAAGTGCGACGTCGAATAAAATACGGTGCCTTGCACTCAAATCAGAATAAGATGTATAGTAGCTTAACTCTGGAGCTTCCTTTGGAAGTTATCTCTCAAGCGAATTCTGTTTCGTCGGTTCTTGCTCAAAAAAGTGCAAGAAAAGGAAGTCCCATGGGAGCAAACACAGGAGAGCGAGTACACAAACGAGAAAAAGTACTATAGGAGAGCAAGTCCGCGAAAGAACTAGTATCAATCAACGACTCCAACTCAATCCAACCTGAACAACCTGGGAACCTAAACTTTATTGCCTTGCTGTTTAAAATGTTCAAGTTCGTTATTTTGAAGCCTTCTCTTCTGCGATTTGCTGCTTGTCCGCACCCACTTTTTCTGGCGAAATTATTAACCACGGTAATCTTGGCACATTTTTTTTCGATTATGAACTCTTTCCAGACACAAATATTTTCTTTGAATAGCTTTCCAATGAGCGTCTTGTTACGTGCGATTTAGTTTGCTGGCCAAGAGACATAACCTCTTTTACCAGTTCTGTATTATGTTTGACGTCTTGTAATACCTTTTTTTTTACAAGAGTTTAGACTGACTTTGTCCCCAGAAGTGCACGTAACCCACTTTTGGCCACGGTACCGAAGCGGAAATTTGTTCTCCAATATCTGAGCGTGAGGGAATCTGACGCAACTTCCTTTTTCATCAAAAGGCGCATTATTTTCTGACTGATCACTTGTACAGCCACGTCATCTGAGTTTTTGTCATCCATCTAGCAAACTCTTGTAAGAATGCAATATGAACCAAGAAATGAAACCAGGCCGCGGATGGGTCAGCAATGGAATGCTCGGTCTAAGACCAGAGAGCTGTCCAAGTGGCCTTTTGTTTGCGTGCGGGTAACGAAGTCCAAGGGACGCGGTACCTGTTTCAGTACTCACGCGCTGAGTTCTCCACGATCGAACCTCATGTCCTTGAAACCCCGGGTTGTCGCCGGAATGGTCCGTGACGAAGCCTACTTTAGCTGACTTGGTTATCTGCATCGGTTTCCGTTCATTATGACCCACAGTCGTAACGCCCCGAAGTTTCCCGTTTCCAAATTTTTCCACCTGAAAGATCCAGTACGAGACCTTGAGAATTTTCCGTTAAAATAAACTTCACACATCTTCATAATTGTGTCAAAAAGTCGTTAAGACGGATTTTCTGTCACGGAAGGTTCTTTGCGGTATCTTGAATCAAGGCGTACACATACCCTGAAGATTTTATTTGCGTTTCAAAAAATGATCCGCGAGAAAATTTTGAAATCGATGGAAATAATTGCTTTGTTTCGGTTTATGGTTGAGTGAGTATCGCCTTCCACCATCGAAACCTGTTATTCGTCGGTTAAACGCGTGGCAGAGATGTGAAAAGAAAATCCCTTGACGACAGCTAGAAATTTCATTTGATTGCCAAAGACATGTCTACATTAACCGTGAACATTGAGCTATATTATCTGAATTCATGGAAAAAAATTGCAAATGAAAATCCGTGCGATTCTGCCAACTCCGTATCAGTTTTCGGTTTTACCGTGATTTTCCTTTTTGGAAATCCCTGCAATCTTAGAACCCCCTCGCAAATAAGAAAAGAAGAGTTTTACTGCGGCGGAGTTTTGTGTAAATTTGCGGACGATTAGAGCTGAAACGCGAAACCCTTCGTCCGTTCGGTTTCAAATTTGCTTAACCTGTTAATGGAGTTGCTGTGGACTGAAGACATGCCAAGTATGCTCATCAAGTTGTAAGCACATCAAACAAAGTTTCTCATTCCGAAGATTTTTATAGGTACAGTATTATATTTCAATACTATACCAACTAATTGTTGGTATCCTCCAGGCGCAAACGAGCTCTTCCAAGAGCTGAATACTGTACATCTTGGGATGTACAGTATATTTTTTATTCTGGGCCAAGTGAATAATAACGCAATTCGGGCCGCTCGTCGATTAGATCTGAATGTTTCCGATATCTCATGTGGCGGTCTGAGTCGAGCAATGGTCGTGTTTCAGCCTGCCCGGCACTGCAGACGGGTCCCGGCGTTATTTTGGAATGCGAAGTTTCGGGCAACACCATCGGAGCAGCTCATTATCAAAAGCCCACACATGCAGCGTGTAGTTGCTGCCGATGTAAGTGACGCGGATGATCGTCCATTAAGTGTCACCGGCGACGGGGAATGTAACCCGAGTTCAGGTTTACGTGGAAACGAGAGATACGTGTGCAGTACTGCTTACGATCCCCGCATGGTGACGAGCGCGTGCAACATTATTTTCCCAACGCCGGATAAACAGTGAGGAAGGCCGTTCGCGTCGTGGCTCGGTTTTTTATGGTGCCTGCATCCCTTCGCCTCGCCTCTTAGTCTTTCCTGGCAACCCGGAAATACATTGCCTGATTCCATCCGAGACTTTTGGTTCGCACTTCGTGGGCTCACTATTTTTATTTTCTTTTATTTTGCATTTTATTACTCGTCGAACACTGACTCCTCGCAGACGCAGAAGGAAGGAAACCTCTCGTTCGCTAATTAGCCATTACTGACTAGTATGCTCAGGACATTTCTTATCGACTGAAATAGCATATTAACGCAATTACAGGTCGTACTTTTTTTTCGAAAAAAATGCGCCCGAACGCTAAGAGAACTTGTTGTTCAGATACAACATGCGAGTGTAACTTGAAACTGAGCATGTACAGTAATGTATATACTGCACAACTATCTCATACGAATGGCCTATATACCGATGATTATATTTCTGTAATTGAGGAGAATTAGCAAGTTTGCCCCTGCAAAAGCCGCATTTCACCTCCAAAAATTTTTCACATCTTTCCCTGCCTCTGAAGTTTTCCTCAAATTACTGCCAAAAATAATAGTTGAACGCGGCCTGTATACTCCAAGAAAGGTAGATCACGATTTTCGAACTTTTGAATTTCTGAAGTGTACACTTCATCAATTCAATTCTCTAATTTTTAATTAGCGTATATACGAGACTGTCCAGCGCGTGAGAACACATGCCGCTCATATTTTTTGAGCTTTTCTGTGGAGGAAAAAACTGCATCGGTTGCAAAAAGCGAAAACCATGATGACAAAAATGTGGCCTATGAATGAAAAGAGGCAGGAATTTGATTTCGTCTTTGAAGTGTTGAGCTGCACAGGATTGAGAAGCAGTTTTTCACGCTGAAGTACGGGTCATATTATTGATCATCAGCAACTGAACTGAGCTGGATTTTTCAATGTTTGAACTTTAATTGCATCATTTGCTCTTTTTATATGTGACAGAAAGGTCATGATGTCGAGTTTCAGAGTGGCCTATGGACAAGAATTTTTTGTATGGGCCGCATCAGGATTATTTTCAGCGTGGATTTTGGCTTTTTATTTAACTGTCGCAGCTTTAAGAGTATGTACGGCATGATTTTTTTGCGCGCGGTTATTTTTCTCTCGACACAGTACGTTCCATGAGTGGAATTATTTGCGCATTGTTCGATGGAGTGATCCGCTCACGAAGGGATGGTCCAACGAATTTCGCAGTCCATTGCAACGCCGAGAGATAATCATCTCCTGACAAAAACCCCGCAAGACTGGCAATCCGAGTTGTTCTTGTCTCTAGCTGTCAACCACAATGTCGGTGCGACATGGAAAAATTGCTGATCCTACTGATTTGGCGACCCGCCAAGGTATTAGCGGCGGAGCTTATCGGCCTTGCCGAAGGCTTGTGCTGAAGACACAGAAACACTCCCGTCGTCGACGTCGTGCGATCGACTGGTGCAGTTTCTGGTCTGCCGGACCCACGGACGATCTGGGTTCTAACTTCCAACCCTGTCGATTTTCCTGGGTTTCCTAATTAATTCCCCGTCGCTGTAGTCTTCTCGCGAAGCCGATGATTGACGAGGCGCTGCGCACCGAGCAAACGAACGACTGTGGTTGGAACCTGGAGTAACACCAAGAATTATTTTGGAGGCCGCTGTCATTCTTAAAATAAGTTTGTCAGCCACAGTAATGATGATGCATTTCCAGCGCGCCTCAAGTACTATGAATGGAGCATTGTATACCTGTGGATTTTCTGCGTCCCTTTCTCATTTACTTCGTTTGTTCGGGCGGGTTTCTTACGCTCGCGTACCGGAGCATAGGTGACAAAGTGGACTGGGTACCTGATACCCATTTGCGAACGCTTTTTGTTTGTTTACGCGACGGCGAGGCAGGGTGACGTGGCGAACGGGAAATGCTGCCGGCGCGTCGATCAGAGGCCGTTGGTGCAACCATAAGTCAGCCAGTGGCATCGGCTTAATGTTGCTCTCCTGGGTACGATCTACTTTTACGATCGTATCGGTAAATCAGCAACTGATCGCGCTCGATCGCACGGCCGCAATTTATGATCAAATAAATACGCTCGACTGCGGTGCCGAACCGACCCTTTTTTAAGCGTCCCATCAGCTGGGGAGAAAATTAGTGCAGCAGTCATAATTCGGTGGTGAACAGGTTTCAAAGAAAAATCAATGCGGTCTCTGGCCGAATATATGAGTTTCGAAAAGGGACTACACCGGTTCATGGCCCGTCGAAAGTATTCGACCCAGTACCCCGAGTGACAAGTCGGTTCTTCCACAGCCCAGCTTTCCCGGAGCGACGAACTGTAATTAATTTTCCTCCCGCTAAATGATGCTGCGACGAGATAATTGGACTTTTCGCGGCTTGCTTCTGTTCTGCTTCCGATTAAGTGACGTGGTGAGTGGTTGACGGTGTCTCAGACCATCATGGCGTTTCAGCCTTGTGGTACGCGTACCATGCTCTATTGGTACGGGAAAACTTCCCCGAGAAGAAAAAGTCAAGGTGGTGTCCGTTGTTAGACGTGGGCCCCTTTGTCCATAACTTGAGGCTAAACCAGCCGAGGGAGGGGTTGCTGGATGAGTGAAATACGGTACAGTACTACAATGTGTCCTTTTTCAGCTACAAGCATACAGTACTTTTAAATACAAAAAACGTGTAAAGTTTTGAATAAGAAAGAACGCCTTACGAGCACTGTCGTGTCACGTTTGAAAATACGATACTGATCGGGAAAATGCGGGAGATCCGAAATGGTTTCTTAATGCGCGAAGCCCAGCACCGGATCTCGATGGGTGAGAAGCGAAGAATTCGACGCGAGGACAAGAATCAGCCTGGAACCGTAAGACTGGACCAACCAGTAATTTATTCTAATTATCCCCGAGCCGTTGGGAGAGAGAACCGCGATGATTTCGTTTCCATGACACATTCTCCCACGCCGCTGCGCACGCGAAAAATTAACCAACGACTCCTGCTCAATTTCCACATTCTGTCTTCATTTGTAGACATCCCTGAAAGCTCTTCAGATAATTAATATGCTCAGTTGAGGGCGACGTCACGATTACATCACGACGAATGGGTCGCGCGAACTCCGAGTTGCACTTGCTCACCAGCGGGCACCGTTGGCTCTTTGAAAACCCCCGTCAGTTTTCTCATGGGTTGAAATTGCAAGTCCACGTATACCAACTAGATCAATTTTGACGACATTTTACTCGCGGGAAATGAAACCAAGTCGAGGCGTTGTTTTTTTTAAATCATAAACTGAATGAATGGGATACATTTTAGACAGACGCCTTAAATCAATCGGGAGTGTACCAACTGGCGATACGCATGTACAGTGCCTTACAGGTGGTACGTGAGTATTTTTCACGCGAATGGAAGAAAAAATCACGAACTTGCAGCCATCCTCGAAATCAGTCTTTCAATTTCCATCATGCATACTTCTGGGGTGCTTGATGATCAGCAGCGAATGGTACGATAAAACCTGCCGTGTCGCGTCGTGAAAGTAGTACAATTCATTAAAAATATAAAGCTGTGCTTCAAATAATTATTTATGTCCAGTACGTCTTACCGTGGAGAACATGAGGCATTGATCATGCGTCCCCATCGTTAGAAGTGGTCTGCACTTGTTCGTGATCGTAGATCGTGATGGGAATACTCCGGCTTGAATTCGGTTGAGTTATTCGTTTCCAAGCGAGGGAAGATTCCAAAATAATTGAGAAATCTCGATTCTCGAGGGTTTCTGATTCAGTTATTTCGTTGTTCGCCGACTCCGACGTTGTTACTGCGGGGGAGAAAGCATTTAAATCGGGCAATCAGTCCGTTGAGTCGACGAGACACGTACTGATTACGTGTGTCGACAAGATGATCTTTAGTAACACACAACCCTGTGATCTGGTCTTCACCGCCCGTGAAATCACGGGGTTGTTCGTGCGTTGTGTCAACTTCGCGGCCGTAATTTGAGCTGATGAAAATACAAATAATTTCAATTGCCTATCTTCCAACACATGTTGCCAAAGCTTGGTTGACAAATCCAGACTCGTTCGGAACTTGCTTAGCCTGCAAAAATTACGCTGATTTCATTCGTCGGCAAACGTCAGGTTTGTTTTAGTTCTTCAAAACGTTACTTTGCCTTTTAAAACTGTTTCCCTTACAACCTGATAATTAAAAACCAGGCTTGAAGATTTACGACGAAATGGCGGTTCATTGTGATAATTATAAGCATGGCATATCGACTGCTTCCAAAGAAAAACTTCGCATGCAAGCCGAAATCGGAAAGTTTCATTTGCATTGTTCTCTTCTGGCGGGATATTGGTTTGGGTTTATGTGTACTCCTTGCATTTAGCAAGAAATGTCCTATTTCAATCGTGTTCACCCTTGAGAAATCCCTGCACTGATTTGTGACGGCCATAAGGAAAAAAAATACATAGTCCGCGAATGCTGGAAGTTTTCGGTTAATTTTTCGAAGTGCCCGAATTCACGGAAAATAAAAATAATTGAATAAAGAGTCATGATAAGGACACTTGCTGTTTTATTTTGTTAGGGGGAACTATCATATTGCTGAGTGCAATTTATATTGTTTCTGAAAGATTTTTTCTGTAGTGCCACACAGGTCGTAACTATGCTCCGGATTATGCTCGAAAACGGACGCGCTCCCGAAGTTCGGTCGCTCTTCTTCGAAAGAAATGGGGCCTGTAACCGCAGAAATAGTTAAAACGGAGCGTTTGGACCGCAGAGTGAACAATAAAATGCGGACGATCGCGTGTTGCTGAATTTTGCTGATTGCTTCATGCTTTCTCGAGTAAAAGCGAAGTTAACCCACCGCGAGACATTTCTACGCCGGGGTTTCCGAGCATTTGGACCACTGGCAGGCGACGCCTGAGACGTGCGTCGTCGACAGCCGCAGTGTCTCGCTTGCCTAGTGGGCGTTAAATTCGTCCGCGTGTCGGACATGAGGTCGGTTACGACTGACGATACGCGTCAGCAGCGTCATGTTCTGAAATCCGTCTTCATGACGACAGCGCTCGTGCCTTACGGCCCAACCAACAAAATCGGCTCTTGACTTTTTCATCCGATAGTTTTACTTATTGGACATTTATTTGCTCTGTTCGGGGGATCGTGCGTTGATTGAGTCAAGGAAAGTAGAATAATGAATTTCTGAATTTTCTCGATTCGATTCGACGTCATGCTGCCAGTGCTGCATTTCAGTCATCGTAAGCACGGAGTTGAGCGCGTCCCAACATAATGACGTACAGTACAAACCTCTGCTCCTGCGAAACGGTTTTCAAGTCGTTGGGCGCAAAGGGGAACTTTTACGAAACAGTTTCTCGGTGTGATACAAAAATGCCGTTGTATTAGGCCAGGTTCTTGAGTGACGAATGTATTAAGCTGAATTACGTCATTCTCATTCTCGTAAATGTATCATCTGAGCGAGTGTTCTCCAGCTTTTTTTGGGTCTGTGGACCGGCAAATCGCCGTAATATGTTTTTCGGACCGGAAAATTTCCAAAAATTTTCTGCGGACTATCAACGTTTTGTAAGAATTTTTCAGAACGCTTTATAGCACGCTTTAAAAAGTTTTTTCTTTTTTTGTTGCAAAAATGAAGATCCAATAAAGCAGGCGTATAGGGAAATATTTCCAACAAAAAATTGGAAAGGCGGGCTTGAAGAAAGGTTTCTCAGCCTGAAAAGATTAAAATACTGTACTGTAATTTATGTCAGGCGTAATCAAGAGAAGAACCAACTTATTTTTTGAAATTCCCCACGGACCGGCAAAAAACTTCTGCAAACCGGCGCCGGTCCGCGGACCACTGGTTGGGGAACACTGATCTAAGAGATACTGGATCACTAATGGTGGTGTTTCTTCTGATGCTGTTCTGTGCTTGACTTTTAAAAAAGTAATTTTTTTTAATGCTGAGGACACGGAATGTTTTTCCAAGCAAGGTTTTCGAGTAACAAGAGATAGATAAAAACGTATTAAATTAATTCTGGCTCATTTGAACGAATTTTAATCGCTGATGGTGGGATATTTTTCTGGCGCTGTCCTGCGCTTGAATCGATTTTAATTTCAGCGTGTCCAGGCACCCAATTTTGCTAGGATACACCCCTTCACGTCCCCTCAGCATTCAAACCTCAAAAGTAGGATCAGTCTCAGCATAGTGCCCAAGAATTTTCTTCAAAAATTGTTTTGCTTGAAAACCTTCAATAGAAGCACTGTATGTGATGAAAGAGGCTGAGAGAATCTTTCGTCTTCAATATTGGTGTTCACTTCCATTCAAAGCTCTCGGATAGAAAAAGCACCGAGGCAGCGACAGCGTTTCGAAACGGCTGCGATCGTGTCGATGGAACATAAAGAAACGTAGGCATTTATGCACCGACATCCGAGGCGTTTGATAATCTTCGTTATCAGCCCGCGGCTCTGTATACTGAGCGAGCTCATCAGGGCATGCGTTAAAATGGCTTTTCTTTTGTTGCTCCAGTACCGCGTCTTTCATCATGGCTTGACTTTTCCTCTTTCGGATCCCGACGAGATGAGTTTTCAGCGGTGGATGAGCTCGCAACACTGTTACGAATTCATTCCGGAATCGTCATAACCAATTATTGCCGAGTACCGTCATGCGAGCGTTGGTATATCCGATTAGCAAGTCCGAAAATTGCTCGTTATTATGCTTCCACGTCCAGAGTTATTCCTCGTGGAAGACTCGATCAATGTGAATTTATTTTATAACTACGAATGATCAAATTGAGATCATTTACGGTACTCAATTACTGCCCGATAAGGTCCATAAAGTTCCAATCAACTGCTCATGATGTTTCCAGAAATCCAATCCAATTATTTCATCATATGCTGCTGTGGAATGACGAGCAGCATTCGCTTGTTTTGTTTTTTTAAAATATCTTTTCGTCAAATTTTAAATCTTTCTCAGCTACAATTCAAACTTGGAATCAACCCGCGTTTTTTTTAATGATTTGTCATGATTTTCGTACCCTTGAATTTGTCTAGCCTGCTGGTCCAATTCACCTAGGTTTATAAAACGTGGTTTCTCAGAGAAGCACGAAAAGCTCCTTTACTGGAATCGCGTGTTGTCGTTGGTCTGTAGTCGATACGAATACGTAGGAGTAAAACGCAAATTCTTCAAGTGGCCCATGTCAAAATGAGCTGGGTGACGGACTAATGACGTCGTTGCATCGCGTGCAACTATCGAATGCAACGCAAATGTCTTGTTCTCTGATTTTATGCGGTAATTACGTTCCACCGTCGTCGTCGTGTCAAACATAGGCAGAATTGAGGAATGGGGAGAACATTGTTGAAAAATTAATTCGGATAATTTGCAGTTTGTTTCGTTCGTTAAATTGTGCAGGCGGGGGAAAAGTTAGCATCGGTTAACGACTTTTTCATCCCAGACAGATTATTGAAGACGTCGAACGACTGACATGGATCCATTTCCCTCTCTGAAAAAAATCAAGGAATGAAAATCATCATTGATGAGAAACTGAGTTGAATCCATCAGAGAGGAGCACACACAAACGAAACAGCATTTTTACTTTTTGAAAATAAGGCTGTCGGCCCCATTTGCCACACCGACTTCTGGTTTTTAAATGGATGAGCACGTTCCATCGAGCGTGTTGCAGGCATAACGCATTCCAACATACTGCACTGCAATTCAGTTCAAAATCCAAGCCTCTAAATGCATATTCCGATCGGCGAAACTGATTTAAAAAATAGGAATGATTTTCCCTGTACTTTCATATACAGTCTTTCGAGTTCTTGAAAAGCTGCTAGGTACTGTACAAGCATACATTATGTACATGAACTCGATTTATGAAGAATATGCCATGCTGTACGTCTGGGGGTTTTCATCATTGGTCTCTGAGAATTTATACTGTATTCTTTTTTGAAGCACTGTATTTTTTCAGGAATACAGTATTTACGGGGTTCCCTCTTCTTTAGGACGCATTTTCCTCGAAATGTTTCGCGACATGTAATTTATTTTTGCTCCGAATATCGCTGCTCAAAATCTGGGTGTTGTCAATACGCGCGTGAATATGTTACGTATTTTTCAGAATTTTCTGCGCGAGCAACAATAGTTGGAGAAAACCCCGGAGGTGACATCATAAACTTGACGGAATCTGGGCGAGAAAACGTCGGGGCGAACCCACGTGTCGTCTGGAGCCGTTTAGAATTGAGATGTCTCGAGAAAAATTTTGCAAAATGCGTTCTCGTTTCGCCCGACCCGTTTTCAACGTGAAACGACGAATTAATATCCGGCTTTCACCTGGCATTTTTCGGTGCGAGGAATTCGCGCGCGCGGGAGCTAGGCAGCGCCAAGCTGTCGACGCACGCCCAGGGTTCTTCCCCCATGTCGACGTCGATGGTGGGAGGAAAAACGCCCTGTTCGTGGCGTCTTGCGCCCGCGGAAGGGTGGCTAATTGCAAGAGCGCCACGGCGCAGGACTCGACCGCCGCGCCCTCGAGAGTTACGCTCGCACCCGCTTCCGCCAATTCCGACTGACGCCCGCTAGTCTCCCGAAGAATTTACTTGAGCCTAGAAACCCCGCGCAATTCCGCGGCCAAACCAGGCCGTAGCGAGCTCGTGAAACCGGCAACGGTGGCACGGGCCAAAACATTGTAAGTACTTCACGATAGATATAGCATCGCGCTAGGAAACACGGTTCTTGTTACGGGATCTGCTCCCCCCACGCTTATACCCAGAGGTAGGGAAAAAGGGGGGTACTGATGAGTACTCTCGGCAGATCGAACGACTCGAACCTACTATCCTTTGCGTTTTCACTCTCCGAAGAGGGGGGAAGAGGAAAGAAGCTGGGATGACACCGTCACCCAGTGTGCACGACGTTTCTGTGTGGCCGGCATTCTTCCGCATTTAGCGATTAAACACTGTCTCGCTGAGTTTTGCGTCGCTCGTCTCGGTTGACGCCAGTCTGCGGTCCCAGGGACTGCATCCGTCACCGGCAAGTACTGGATCTGTACTACCGCGCGTCGTCGACGACTGGATGCTTCTTTTCCCGACCGCGTCGCGTGAGCACATCACTCGATTGCTGCAACCCGGCTCGTGCTTTCAACGATCCCGGGGATATACGGCGCGGGTCTCCGGGTTCCGCTGATGCATTCCCCGCTGCCAGATGAGTCCGTCGAGGATGCGGCCCGGCCCGAGTGTTTCCCATCGCGACCTATCGGACCAGACGGGAGAGGCAACGCGAGGAAGATCCCCGTTTGTGACAGCGACATACTGAACTGGATGGAACCTCCGCTTTTCATGCTTTAATTAGCCATGCGTCCAATTAACGTGTGTTCGCAATTATGCCTCGCATGCTCCTGTATGGACCGCACCCTGATTTCGAATAGTGATTTGATAGAATTCATAGGCCGCCACTAAATTTTATTTTTCTGATGGAAAAGCCATATCCTTTCAATTATGCATAATATCGTGTATAGGCCGCATGTATGAGAACGAAGCGACTTTTTGCTCGAATAAAGTGAGGACTTTATCGGCAAAGAAAATTGAAGTCTCGGTTGAAAATTGCAGCCCACGGCAAATACGGAAAATAATGCTGATATTCATGGATATATTCATTCAATCTTGACTATTTATGATGGGCCGCATGAATGCTATTGTGTATGATTAGAGTAAATATGCATGATCCAGAATCATTATATGGACCCAAAGCACGCATTGCAATAGCCATCTGCTTATCTCCTATCAGCATAGAATATTTCTATTATTCAATGTGAGAGCAATTGATTGTAAAATATGTTTTCTCTAGTGTGGGGAAGGTGGTCTTTCATATTGATTCATGTCATCGTCGAGCTAAATTTTGCTTACTTTTGATGATCCAGAATAAGGCAATTGGCCGTCAGACTGGATAATCGAGATATCGCTGTGATACTACAGTACAATAGATTTTGTGTTTGTCTCATGCTCTGAGAATTTCTTCGGTTCTTTGTAAACGAGTTTGAATTTTGACAGAGAAGGGTGATGAATCGATTCAGTGCTTTTGAGAACGTGGAGCTTCCGAGCTATTGTTCAGCAATCGTTTCTCGAATCAAACTCTGGTTCCACGAAGTCGGAATCGCTCAGGTGCCCCGCAGGCATTCATGGCAACACGTTTTTGCTACCATGAGAACCACTGTGGTTAATTTTTTCATTTGTCGATTGATTCAATCTCGCTCAATATAGCATCTAATGAAGAGCGATTCGAATCTCTGCGCTTATGAACAAAGGAAATGGGTTTCCAGTTGGGAGATTTTCATCACTGACAGCCTCATTTTTTTTAGGAGTTCGAGCACCATTATGCGCTAATTTGAACTGTAAACGATGGGCGGATAAGCCGAATTAGGCAGAAAAATATTGCATTCAATCTCTTATTTCTCGTAAATTAATGGAAGCTGCAACTAGGTAGTATCTGATATCGCACGTTTTTGCGTAATACGATTTTATCTCAGTGAGCGCGTTGCATGCTCATGCTTTAAAAACTCGCGAAGGCAGACTTTTAATTACGAAAATCTGATAAATGGTGCAAAACGAGACCATGAACTTAACATCATAGTGCTTCATCAGTGTTCGATAAATTCATTAAGTTTTAATGCTTCATTGGTCGATCTGGTTTGATAGATTTATCTTTGGAACTTCTCCTTTGATTGTTGATTGATGACGTCAAAAAAATGGTTCTTCATGAGCTTCTGGTCAGTTTTTTGTGAAGTTCGATTTGAACGACATTTTTTTTGCATTAACTCGATGTCTTTTCAATTCGCGAGTATCAGTGCGTGGATCTATTTGGGTTACTTGCGCTCTGCAGAATATTTGAGAAATTCCAAGATAAACAGATCTTATATTGTTTATGCGATACCTTGAATTACAGTAACTTCGTGAACACGTGAATGTCTTAGTATCAACATCCGAATTTTATCGTGTAGTTTCAGACATCGTATTTGTGTGTGATTCTAGACTGCATTCGACTACAGCTAGCACCTTGAATTCACTAGCATAAGATCAAGACTAGTGTACAATCCTATATAGGAAAAGAAAACTGGGAGTTTCCGGCAGGAAAAAAGAAAGCTGCATGAACTTGCCAATTCTTGTTGAAGAAATACATAACCGACCATGAAAATTTAAGAATCTTATACTGTACAGTGCAACGATTTTATGTGAAGATAGTGGAAGTAAGATGTTCAGGATAACTATTGAGTGGATTTTTCCCGTTTTTAAATTTCAGAGAAGTTCGTCTTGCCGATCTCAGATGAAAGGAAAATAAACCTGTGCTATGCTGTACTTCAATGTTTAAATTACCGGCCGTACCCGGATTTCTTGGAGCATTTTGGAAGGGAAATAGTGCGTCTTATGTTGAAATACGTGTTTCTGGGTCAAGATTTTGTTTTTCAGACATGTGCTCTATTCAAAGCGCGGTCGATACAACTTTAACCACGCGGAAAATCCTCCGAAAAGGGAAGACAATCAAACGGGGCCAGGAATGGGATGTGGATCCTGAAAACCACTCACAAATGGGTACGAAGTGCCGTTCGACGTTGTTCTCGGACTGAGACTACGTGTCCCTTATACCACGAAAACGCGCACGTGGCGTCAGCTGACTATTGCGACGAAAGTTCAATCAAGCACCGACGATTTCGCAACAGCTGACGACAGTACTGGCACTGGGGGCCGACGACTCGCTGCTCAAATACGAGGACGGGAAACAGTGACGCGTCGGACGGCTTTCAATTTCCTCGCGAATCTCCTGCTTCTTTCCCCCATGTGTCTTTCGTATCGAATGACCTTTTTTCCGCTCGAAGATTTCCACGGCATTCAGCCATGTTTTTCGAAATGCCCATGAAAGACTCAGGCAAACAACGGATTTTCCACACACAACTGAATATGCCCTCGGGGATATTTGATCGAACTTGAAGACAATAACGGGCGGAAACCGTGATGTGCCTTGATAGCATCAAACCGAGGCTCACAACCTGGGCTCCGCGGAGCCTTTTTGGCTCATCACTTACTTTCCAAGGGCTCCGGAGCCACTAGACGGAAATCAGACAATACGATTTGAATATGATACCGAATTAGGGTGTGCGAAGTATGGGGAATAATTCGTACGTCATTAATTCAAGCGTAAGGCCATACAAGGGATAAATTCATTTTTGGAGACTGAAACGAATATTCGCAATGTAGGCCTGAGTGACTCCGAAAAAAAAATTATTGTCGAAGATCAATAGGGGAAAACGGTTGATAAACTGACTTGATGAAACCAGAATCCAACAGGACCCTTTAATGAAAATCATCAGTGGGAAATGAGGGTGATGAAATTTACTTGTGTATCTACAGGATGGACCAGACCAGAATTCAAGACATTTTCTAGCTGCAGGATCTCTGGACCGGTTCGAGCTATGACGATAAAGAACACTTCATAGCTCATCCACCTATCTTTCAAATACTATAAACATTTATGATTTCAAGTGCATCAGTATTGCCTGCACGCGCGTTTGAACAAAATATGCTTGTTGAAAATACCTGCACGTTTTCGCTTGCAAGGGTTCTTGGGTTTTACAAAAGTTGGCCAGATATGTCTGTCTTTGTAAAAGTGGGAAGTAATTCACGGATTGTTTCGAGTGTTATTTCCGGCACGTCTGGGAATTTATCGTTTTCAAAATAAGATCGCTTCGAGAAGAGGGCGAAAAATGAAAGGGAATACTATACTGTTCTGTATTCCAGTGCCAGCAAGGTGGTATTGCATATGCATATAAAAGAGTGCAAACAGAAAGTCATGGCGTAAAAAATACAGTCGTTACATTCCCCCGGAAAAATCACAAATGATCCGTTGAGCAAGTCTTCGGGCATCTGAGAAACACTTCCAGTTCCAGAATTTTCTGTAGGAGAAACTATGGGACTTGACGAAAACCACTTCTCTCAAAGCTACGCTTGACCCATCTCAGTCACTTCGTAGCTTTTTGAACGCCTGATGACTGGATCAAGTGTCGGAATCGCCTTGCAAAATTAGAGATAGATTTTAAAAGGATCGATAATGGTCGACGCAGGGGTTTTTTTTTCTTTCCTGGAGATGATTGTGCTTCGTTGTGAGGAGTTCTCGTGACACAGGAATTTAAGAAATCCTGCACCCGGGCTGGAAGCCAGCTGACGGTCGCATCGACCTCTTCCCTTTTCCGGAGCGCTGCTCGACGTGTCGCGGATCCTGCGACCCCGACAGCTGCCCCAGTGCCCGAGTTTCACGGCCAAGGTCCCGCCGTTCAATACGCGTTCCCTAGATGATTCTTATCCATGAAATCTTCGTCTGAAATCTCCGCTCATCCCACTAGAACATGCTCAGTTTTCAAAACCCGACTCTTCGTAAAACGTTTACGATATTACTGCATTGGCCGTATACTTCTGCGGAAACATGCATTGAAAAAGTCGGTCTATATTCGACGAGATATCCAAACTTGGATCGCAACGAAGTCTTATCTATTCGACCTTCATGCGATACAGAATTTTCGTCTGTGCATGTCCTAAATTTACTCGTAGACCAGGAAGAAGGTCCGAGAAAGTTTCTGATTCAAGTTCTTTTCAGATGCAAAGGATGAGTGAGAAAAGGATGCTTTTAACGATGTGCTGTATTCTCTCAAATTTCAAGAAAATGGCAGGATTTGTCCGCGCTTTTTCGTCGCGCTTTTGCGGAATATTCAAATTTTTCAGCGAATTCAGGCCTACACAGTAATGCAGTCAGACCTGGCCTAAAATTGCTGGTATAAACGATGTCCTCATAGCATTCTCCGCCCGTTTTTGCGTCGCCTAAACGCAGTATGCATGACCTGCTTTGAATCAGTAACACAGGATTCAGCGGAGCCAAAAAGCCTTTTCACCGGCAAACGCAAGTCACTTGAGGAACTGTCAGCTGACATCCGCAATTGCGACTTCCTGTTCCTACTTGTGCGCTCTGCGTTTGCTGGGATTCCCGGTCAAGACTGAGGAGTCAGCGGGAATTGATAACACCGTGTTTGGCTGGTTCGACCTTGACGAGTCACGTCCAAGGAATGCATCGCGAGGGAAAACAGCTCTTGTCCTTCTACCTGGCTGAAGGAGAGGAGCAGTACGTCTTGAGCGAACTCACACTTGCCACAAAGCGTCGACGGCGAACTAGCGAGAACAAGAGTTTCTCAACCTTATCCACTTCTTGCTGTACCTTTCAGAAGTAGAAAAGCTGCGACGTGGAGTCCTTTTAAAATAAGTCCACGTGAAGTTTTAGAAAAAGGAGTCCTTCGCCGCTTGTTTACCTTTCTATGCTTTCGAATTTCGTAAATTCCATTTTTCAGAGGTCGCGGAGCCCCGCGGATGAGGTCGCCGGGCTCCGCGGAGCACGGGCTGAAACCGTACCTGTTTCTTTAACGAGAAATAGGACGTTTCCTTTTCTCTAACTTCTGGTCCGTGAAATATCGTCCTTATTCCTGTATTCATGAAGGGGGGAGGGCATTATAAATGAAGATCGCTTTAGTGAATGCGACGCATAAACGCGGGATAGAACGACTGATCCCAACTCACTCAACGCTGAGCTGTCGGGAGTTGTCCTCGCACGCGGAGCCCGAAGCGCGACGATATTTTCCGTCCGAGATTTATGCGAGACTGTACTTGCCAAGGAGCAGTACTCGGATGCTCACTGCTGTCTGGGCCCGACAGTTATCTCCCGCGCCGGGTTCCATCCCTGTTCGCATAACCGAAAGAACCCCATTTCGCAATAGGTTCGATTGAATGAACTCCCGATGATTCGTACGGCTGCCGCTGCTTGCCATGACGAGTGGGAGACCGTATCTACGCAATTACAGGCCGCACCCCGATTTTGGTCGGCACTTTGAAAAGAAAAAGTTCAAACGGATAAAAAGAACCCCGAACATTATGGAAGGATGATGCCTGATGATTTGTATTTAAATGATCACTAAATTGAGAATGCAATGTTATCTATCATTCTTGTCATCGATTGCATTTGAAATACACATTCTTCGGATCTTTTGGACATTATTTCATTAGTCTACATGAGCACCATCGCCAGCTTTTATACATTAAATAGGCTACAAATATGATATTGCGACCTATGCTCAAAAATCTCGAAGTATAGGCCGCATCCGTGTTTTGAAGGGAAACCTTCTACAGTACTTACAGTGGGATTTGAATTATTCCTAGAATTTTTGAAGAAAATAACTCGTCCGCTCAAGGTACCGAAAGATTCGCGTTCATGCGCTTTTCAGTAGTGAGCTGTACTGTACGGCATAACGTTATGTGGATCAGCTTGATAAATTTCACGCAGATATTCGCTGACCAGTTTATAATTGAATCATCAAATGCATGATCCCCCCGAGTAGATAAAAATGTGATCATATTACTTCAACATTACACTCGAATGCGAAGTTCCAAGAAGTACGAATTTCCGAGTGATTCGAAGTTTCCCTTCAACAAATGAATGATTCGACAATTTTAAACTTTCTCGCCACACGTAATAAACTAGGGAATGAGTAATGCGAAGGTTTTTGTTCGGCTATCTTCGGGAGAAAATGTCCGCTTGTTCGATGCCGTGTGCAGTCAAGCAAGTTTGAACGTAGGAATGCGTCTGAGGAATTATTACCCACATCCATGCATCGTTCATCTCTTCGAATCTGAAACAACCGAATACGTTTCTTCCGCGAATGAGGCTTCGGTTTTTTCTTTTCAGTTAATACGTTGATCATTTGTTTTATGTCAAGGAGCGGCGCTGTAAAATCTGTTACGTCGAGGAATTGTTACCAAGATTATTCAAGTAATGAGTGTGAAAGTACGGCTTCAAAGCTTTCGAGCGCGTGAACCTCGACGGAAACACCATTAAACGCTCTTTGTTAAATACAGGTGATGTTTTCCCTTGGTGATTTTTTTTGTTTCTTCGAAAACGTGCGTTTAAAGTCGGGGATCTTATGGGGCTAGGATTCTCAGAGGTGCTACTCGGGCATAACCTTCACAAGAACGTCGTCCCGTGGGAAAAAGCGACCCGATCGTAATTTGTCAGGCTTATTCAGTTGCTGACACAACCGTCGCGAATAAACTACGTTGGAGGCCGACTTGAATTGCAAAGAAACCTCGGCCACGGGTCGCAACTAACCCGCTTCTCTTTGGCGCAGGTCGCAAATCTGGTCAACGTCCGCCTTCTCTTCCCCGTTAACTTCCACTTACTATCGTGTCTTCGCCCTATCTAGAAGGAAGCACCCAGACAATAAGTACGGCTGAAAGAAGCACTATGGCTAGGAACACGAATGGTCAATTGTTTTACGGGATCAATTTTTCGTCTTTTTTTCGCATGAATTTGTTTCATGGGATAATGCGTGGTCAAGGAAGTGAGTCTGTACTTGAAACCAAATTTTCAAATCAGAAATGTTCTGTATACTTCAGACACGTGAATTGAAACCATGTACGAGTATAGGCAGTACCCTGATTTTGAGCAACCATTCTTGAAAGATGATTTATGACTTGCGATAAACGTTGGATATTTTTAGGTTGAATGAATACAAGGATTCATTTAGTTTTTGAACTCATCATTCAGAGGAAAAATGAAAAACGGTTTCCTGGTTTTCACAAATCTGAGGCATTATCTACATATATGTAGCATTATTTTCACTGCGGTCTAGGTTAGGAAACTTTACCTAAATATCTCGAATGTAGGCCGCACTTACGAATTTTTTTATTCGATTTGACAAAGTAACATGTGGTCAAGTAAATATTGTACTGTATTATAATGGATTCGCTTTCGCAACCTGCGATTTTTCGAATATTCTTCAAGCACGGAGCATTTCTGATGATTACTTTAAACAATATTTCAATAATTTAAGATAATAGGAAAGAATAGGGACATTTTGAGGCTGTAGAACAATTTATCATGGGTGGTTTTTTATTTGTATTTTATTTTTCTTCCCATCGATGCTTTTCTCTGGCTACAGTCTTCGCCTTTTGGGCACTAAAACAAGTCTGGAAAGTTGTTTTTTACGTATATGAAGTCGAATCTTGAGTTTGAATTCTGTGCCGATAAGGACAAGTAATACTCTCCTCTAATTGATCAACTGGTTGCAGCGGGAGTCGTTAATTATGGTGCTTTTTATCAAGAATCCGCCTCTCTGTAGACGGCGAGTTGCAACGCCTTATCCGCATCGTAACTTGTATGTCCAATCAGCAGAAACGTCCACAAGAATTCTGGCTCCTCAACTACGTAATTTATGGTCGTGTTGTAATCGTGGAATTTTTATCCAGATCCATCCGCATCCATCCCGATTTTCCCCCTAGTTTTTATTGGGTGTGTTCGTGCAGTCTCGCCTGCTTTGCGCAGTGCAGAGACGTGCATTAGCTTGAAGAAACGTTTTCTTCCAAGCAGTTCCCTTTTAATTTGAATAATCCACAACAAGATCATTGTAAGTTCCACTCCAAAAATGGGTGCGAGCGTGTGATAAGAACCAACACCGTGTGGCTGGGTGATACAATGTTGGATTCACTTCGTGAGAATCGTCACAGTGGCTAGATAAGCAAATACAGTATTACCTTGATCGAGATATGAACGCTGAGATATGACTAAAGGCCCCGTGCAGGATTTGACGAATCCGATTACTTGCCCGACATACTTTGCTGGCACATCGCTCTGTGATTAGTCTTTCTGAATGCCACGACGTGGGACTACCCGGTTTCCTGAAAAAATAATTGACAAATTATCATTTCGGAAGCCCTAACTCTCTTCCAGACGTCTCTTTGAATATGAGCAATTTCTCTAAATGTATGACTTACGGTAATAGAAGAAATGAAAGTCATCCAGAATTGGTGACATGGAGTTAGCGAAGGAAGGTACTGTAGCGTGACTTAGCGTCAGTCTGGATTCAGCTGCTCAAAATTCATATTTTTAAAACTTTTAAATTTGAGAATCGAGCCAGAACTCCCTTGTTCAACTTCATTGTAAGTCCACGAGTAATTCACTACTTCTCATGAGATGCCGAATAATTCAAGGTCTATTGCATGAGCTTGATAACGAAAACGATGACCTGTTTCAATAAATGCGTTATCATCGTCTTCGCTTGAAACGAATCCTCGAACGAAACTACGTTTTTTTCAAATCTGGATAGTACAGTAATTGAAAAAAATTCCAATATGTTGTACCATGAGAAGCTAAGTCTCCCATGTTCAGTATAGAAGCGAAAATTGCGTGATGGAGTTCATTTCGTGAAATGAACAATTTCCGTCTTTTGCTCGCTTCCGTCCTTCGGTGAGGCAGTCTTGTCGCAAATATCCGTGGTTCGATTTGCGAAGAATTGTTGCTGTGATATAAGGAGGAGGCCCATCGAGTCTGGGGCTTTTCTGCCAGTTTATATAGATGGTATCATTTCCAAGCCGGCAGTGTTCGTCCACCACCTGCCCAAGTACCACCTTCCGTACGTGTACCGCTGGTTGAAAAGCTTGTTACGTACGAAGTTTATTTGCCACATCATGCCAGTCGCTATTTTCTGTGCGAATCAGGGGCTCTGTAAGATACCAAGTTCAGCTCGAACATATTTTCGTGCACACTGATGCGAGTGAAGCATGCGTTCCCTCGACTCCAGGTTGCGTACCACCTGCTAGGTACTTGAGTTCCACCAGTGGTACGCGTGCCACGGTCTAGTGGAGTTATTTTCAAATACTGTATTATGTTATTAAAACCGAAGAGCTTCTCCACATGTGCTCAGCGGCGACCTGACGACTCGACAGATTTTCGAGGGGAATATTTTAAATTTTAAAAATTGCATATAATTTCTAATCAACGTGTGGAGCGGGCGCCATCGACGTCTGTAGCTCAAGAGAAAATCCGACATTAAAAAAAAGTGAGATTCAATTTTTCAAGTGCAGCAATTATTTGCAAAAAGATAGCCTAGGTTCACGTGCCTCAGGACCCCGCTTACAGGTGCACAGTACGCTATATGGCTCTGCCAAAGAAATTGAAAGCCGTGCTGAAGGCTTCTCAACTTGAACTTTTTTTTCTTCGTATGCGTTTTGATCCAGAAGAGTTTGAGATCAAGCTCCACGTCGGATGTGAAATACTTTCGCGCTTTGGATGTAACAGAAAATCCAGACCGGCTTAACCGTGTCACGGGGTCGACCTCGTGGCCAAGTGACCTGTCTTCCCGGCCCGCCCGTGGGATAAAGCTAGCGTCGAGCTCGTGACCTTGCGGGTCCCGCTCGCGCGGCGCCCTTGAACTTGGAAACCCAACCTCACGCATCCTTACCCTCAGTCGTCATGAATCAATCATCGCGTTCGGCATGTGTCATTGCGTCTCTCGCCCTCATGCTGTACTGTACTGCAATCTCGTGTGCGGAATGCGCCATGTGATGTCTACTTGTTGTGACTTTTCCCCATGGAACCTCCGTCGATTCGAGGGGAGGCGACGTGAAGGCCGGAGGCCCAAGTCATCCCCGTCAGCCAACTTACTTATGCCCTGGCACGCGGAAACTTGAGGAAATGGCACGCGAAATGGTTATGGTGGTACAAACAGCTCGCACACACTGAACCATGTGCTATAAGGTGGTGACGTCCTTCCAATGGCTTGCAATGGTTTCTGCTATTCTGGATCATCATAGCTGAATATATCTTTCAATGCAGTACTTTGGAAACGAAGCAAACTTTGACTGAGCGACTCCCTTTACAACATGGATGAGAAACTGCGAAGTTTTTACGGAATAGTTCAGTACAGTACTTGATTTCAAGCCACTCTTACCCAAAAATGCTGTTGCAGGCTTATACTTGACCGGTTTTTACGGAGGTGACACTGACTGGAATGATGCACCTGGTAATCCAAATAATGTCTGAAATCGGGGCTGAATTTGATTTTTCTGATGCACAATCTTAGAAGAAAAAAGATAGCTTACTGTGTCCTGTTCACAATCTGCTTCTTTCGTCAGGGATACAGATGATCTTGAGAAGTGTGAAAACCTGTTACTGCTTAATTAACGGATGCGTGTAATTTTTCTTGACTCCTGCGTTAGTCGCATTTTTTAATCGCAATTTTTAAATTTTTTCGTCGCTTGTACCGTCTCATTTTTGTTATTTTTTAAAATGGCTGCCCGAAATCAATGTGCGACCGTCACTCACGGAAATCCGGTGCATATTTTAATGAGTACTGTAATTACGTTTTTGGGCGCTCGCAATTTATAATGTTCGCTTTCTCAACATCGCAGTGAAATACTCCTCATTCTTCAAAAATGTACTGGACTCTCATTCTGAAATTCCACGTGGTACCGGACTAATTTTTTGCCGTGAGGTTGTCACAAACCCATAAAAAAGGCGTTCTTTTTCAAATTTAGAATTAGTGCTGCCACGTAGTGTGAGGCATACGTTGTGAAATACAGTAACTAAGAATCTGCATCAAATCGACTGTAAAGCTTCTGTATTTTTGTGAAGCCGGTGTTGCACCACATTCCCACGCTCTACGTGCGGATGTCAAGAGAAAGAGTTTCGCTGGGGATTATTTTATTGCTTCGAGAACATAAGGAATGGTTTCATTTTCCCTTGCGATCGCTTGTTAATAAAACCGACAAATCCGGTCGCCCAAGGGTTGCAATTTTCTGCCGCAATATAAGGCGACGTTTCTCACGATCCTTCGGGAAGGAAGTAATTATAAAACATACGGCAGCTATGGTGATTTTCCATTTTGATTGCATCGTTAAAAACGCCGAATTTTTCATATATTGCATTTTACCGTACAGTATTTCTTGAAATACTGTATTTTAAAGTGAATGGCTGGCTTTTTCTCACGTCGTTGGGGGTTTTGGATGTGGTTATTTTCAACGCAGGGTGCAGGGTGAAGAAATGCGTCTCAGTCATGAGGGAAATACTGTATTTCAATACGGAAACCTGACAGATGATTTGAACTTCTCTTCTGCACAGCTTCCTTCCGAATAACTTGCCCGAGAGATTTCCTATGTTTTATGCGAGCCGAGGGATTTTTTTGGCGTGCTGAGGGGGTCGTTTATTTTCAATCACCGAAAGGTATAAGTACTTGGTACTCATTTCGAACTCTGTACTCGGATTCCGAAGTACTGATGGGTTCTGCGGTCGGTAGAAGACGCGCTCATTCTTCGTTTTCCTCCGGAAGCTGCTGAACGCGGGTTAAAACAGAATTTCAAGCTCATCCTACTCCGATGGTTTTTTGCGCCGTGAAATTTGCCAATAGCTCTGGTGCCGTTTTATTTTCTGCCCGAAAACTGCCTTTAATGCACAGTCATTCCTGCCGTGTCTTGGGACCACCTCCGACGTCATTTTACGGCGAGGGGCGATGGATAAAAATTCGCTTCCTCTGAAAAATGCGGGAAAATCGTGCTTCCTTCCCGAGGTTACTGGGTGGTCTGCCAAAAATCTCAATGAAAACTTTGGAAACCCAGTCGGTCATTCATGCATGATTTCCCCCTTTTCTTGTCTTCTGCAGAGGTCTACTTGACGAAACTAAAAGCCAGTCTGGATAAAATCGCCAAGTTCATCAACAACAAGCAGTTCACAAATAGGAAATCCCGGGCTTTGTGTTACTGTTTGCTGCTGCACACTCGGGGCTCCTCAAACGAGACGATCCTGAGAATTACTGAGGGTGAGTTTTTTCCTTCCTTGTTGTCACAAATGTTTTCTTTGATGATCGAATGAACATTCGACGCGCGGCCTGTATTAAACGAGGTTTATGCTCCGTCTCTGTAATTTTGTCAGCCGTTCAGTATTTTTATCGTCCTCCGCGTTCCCGGTTATGGTACCCGAAATTCGGTTTCTCATTGAAGTACTTCGTCTAAACGCACCCTTCGAGATACTGATTAGTTTTAATGGCTTTTCAAACCGGCTTGTTTTGATCCGTGGGCCACGCGTTTACAGGAGTTAGAAGGTCCCTTTTCAGTGTTCGGTATGCGACAAGAATGAAGCAAGTATGGCAGTGATGCTCGTTCGAATCCCCTGGCAACAATTCTATTGCCCTAATTTGCATTTTTTTTTAATCCCTGTTCCTGTGTTAAAAGGAAATCGTGAATCTTGAAGTTTTCAGTTTTGACTACTACAGCAGCTCGCTTGTGTCTCATCGCAGTTTATTATATTCACTAATGAGTTGGCTTATTGTTGCAAAACTAGAATTAAATTTCGAACGAAAGTTTCTTCGGGAATCTACTGCTAGCCATGCTCGATCTCGATCTCCATAAGCTCCAAGTAATGAAATGAGCATTTTACATTTTGTTGGACGAATTTTGTCGCTCGAGCGTTAACTTAGTGTTTCTGGTGTTAAAAAATTTGATCTTGGTTGCCGATGGTATCGATTAGGTGGTACAATTCTATATTTTGTCTAAAATGGAAACGGTCAACCGGGATTTCCTTCCGAATTTCCCAATTATGCTTGTAACTACGAGTACTGGATAATTGTACATGACCGGAATTCCGAACTTTTTTTAGGGCTTTGTAAATCACACCCATGCTTAGGACCTGGCTTAATGTATTTCCATTGGCTTTACTGTCAATAATTCCGATGTTTTATTGTTGAATTCCGAAGAAAAATTCCACAAAAAACGAGGTTCAACTTCATTTCAAGAAGCCGTGCCTTTTCCTCGAAAATATATCAACGTACAATGAGTTGTCCATATCCATATTTAGCCTTTTTTGCAATAGAAATATTGGAAAAATTCCAAAAACTCGATGGCTCAAAATTTCAAGTTTTTTGTCTCTGTCTATTATCCATGCCATAAATTGTTTTCAGAATTCACATGCGACCCTTGCATTGTAATTTTGGCGAAAGTTTTTTATGCTGCTGGCAGTTTTGTCAATCGCACTTTCTCTTGAGTCCGGTATAATTTTCACGAATATTAAGCTGTGATTGCAAAATCAATATGAGGAATATTCCCAGATCGTGTAAAAGTTAGACAATCAACCCTATTTCTCTCAACAGTTTTTGAACAAAGCCGGTGATTCGCATTACCTGAGAATGAAACTCGTGTTTGTGGTGATCGGGACTTGAAAGGCGAGAATTCAGCGATTTCAGAATATTTAAAAAAAAACGATACGTTTTGAAGATTTGGCAGTTGTTACATTTCTTCCGAAATATTGCCCGCGGAAGCTTCGGCATTCGACACCTTAGTTACGTATTGGCAGCACATAATTAACGCAAACTGTAATCTATATATTGTATTTAAATCTATACCACTCTCACCGATAACGGAAAATATTAGCCACTGCTTATTTTTCTCGACAGTCCTCGATCTCAAAACAATTATTGACTTTTTGGTAAATTTGTTAGGTTTGGGAACTTCATTGTTGGTTAGTTTGGCCGGTATATGGACCACATTTCACTCAGGAACCTGCTGCATTTTATACCTTCCATATAACCTGCTTAAAATCATTTACTGTTCATGATTGCCTGAATGTTGATCAATTCACATTTTTAAAATTGACGGAGTGGTCTGTGTTTTCTTTGTCTGAATGATGTTGTAGCCAAGGAAGACGTGGACAGCTGGATGCCGTCGCTGGCGTTGTTCAACAACAGCTCGGTATCCCCTCTGTACTTCTCAGGACACCCTTTCCTGCGCCCCAACTACTCGCTGCCAAATGCGCAGTACCCTTCGTACATGGGCTTCAGCCCGATGGCCTACGGGACGCCCCGACCGCCGCACATCCCACTGCCCATCGATGACCAGCCCAGCTCCGTGGCGCCGCCCGTCACGTCGGCGTCCACGTCGTCGCAGATGAAAGCCCTGTGCGACCACTTCCTCAACTCGCAGCGGATGGCGCTCGGGCTGCTGGAAGCCACGGCCGGAGCAAGCGCCGCCTCGGGCTCCAACGGCGCCCAAGACACCGTGATAAACTCTGGCGGCTCCGGAGGGCCTTCGTCGCCGCAGCTCGACGGCAGCAGCCCGGGGTCACCAGTCGCCAGCCTCAGTTCATGACATCCGATTCGGCCAGACCCACGCTTCCGATCAGCGTGTTTCATGCCCGCGACGCGATGATCTCCTGCGATTCCCCCGCTGATGCGTTGACAATCGTCGCGAGTTCGTTCGGCACTCCTGTGTGGTCATTGACGAGCGGAGTACCTTCAGTACAAATCCCCGCTTTCTTCCCCTCCTGCACCAGCACAGGGAGATTAACTCCGGGTTGTTTACAAACCCCCGCTTTCTTCCCCCCCCCCCCCCCCCCCCCCCAAAAAAGAAAAAAAAGGAATGTGAAAAGAGAAAAATGAGGTAACCTGATCATCATCCTCGTCACCCCGCGTGCTTCTTCGCTGTTCAGCCTGGATGTCGCCGAGTCGTGGGATCGCATTCAGGCGTCTTCTCATCAGCCAAGAAATGGCATTGGTGCTGCTCTGGTCTGTGTCTACAATTGGCGTAGGTCTTACCCTCTTTTTGTTTTTTAACTCTTCCACCGATTTATTCAAGTGCATTGTTTCGCTGCACGTTCACTCTTACTAGCTCTAGATACCGGAAGCGACCAAAATAATGTGCCTTCTACCGTAAGGATAACTGCAGGGTAAAAATATTCGCGCATCCCGAAAACGTTTCCGCGCAAATTTTTTGATGGTCTCTTTGAACTGGGTCGATGATCGGCCCATGAGCTGCTTAAAAACTCCCTGGGGAAAAAATCTCTGATGTAAACCTTTATTGATCACAAGCACACGTCCAACTTCGTAGTAATTTATTCGCTTCAGCTTGATGCTGGGTGCAATTCCGTGTTTTAAGAAGTACAAGACGCAATTTCATCTGCCAAAACGAAGCGTCAGCGTGCCGCATATTTATATCTGTTGTGGACAAGGTCTTATTTTTAATTCAGCCTAAAATCCTTTTCAAGTACGGTAATCCTTACGTCACCTTCAGTTCAAGGCCACCGAAGTTGGAATCCTGCTTATGAGGAGATTAAGTTGTTAACTGGGGTATGAGATGAATCGATGAACTCTCGTGATTGTCAAGAAAATTTTATTACAGAATAATGAAAAAGCGCATTGAATCAGCAGTCCAGATTGTCTCGATTTTTGAGTTGGAGAAGGAAAAATTGAGGTGCGTCTTGCATTCGAGTAAATTGTGTACCAACGTAGGCAAAATGGGAAACGATTCTGGGAATGTGTCCCCTTTTCAGTGCTTCATCTGCCGCGATAGCTGTTCCCTGTTCCGCCCCACCCACGACGTTTCGAAATATTCAAAGAAAAGAATTAATGCCGATTCTAAAGCGAAATTAATTCCATTATTTGTTGTGACAGTATATTTACCCAAGATCCCGTAATATTGAGGCAAGAGGATCGCTTAGCCAAGCCTCTTCCTTGTTGAACTTTAGCTGAAGTACACTCAGTCCTTCTTTTGTGGTAGATGGCACACCGAAACGGCGCCTGGAAAAATTGCGACCAGACTCGAGACAGCAATGTGGAATAACGTGGAAGCGACTCGGGTTTTCCAGTATGGACGCGCGTTCGATTCTCAGTCTGATGCAATATCGCAAACCAATTAGAGTTGAGCCGAGAAAAATGGCGCGCTCCATTGATTGCGAGGACTCGTGATGAGACGAGTCGTCCCTCCTGGGCGTCGACTGCCGGCGGTTCTGAATTAGAAGAGGTATTGTTTGCTCGCTTCCTAACTGTCGCTTCGTGAAAACTCGATGAATGGTCAGCGGGGAGCAAACAACAACGGGGTTGTTTGCCTCCACACGAGAGTCGCGAAAAGGAGTCGAGAGGCGGAAAAATTCACGGTTCCAGGGGAATGTCGGTTGTTGGCGCTTCGGCTTCCGCTAGCCTAGGAATTGTCCTCGACTCCTGGAAAGGGGACTGCTTGCAGATCTGCGCACGAAGAATTCTCGCGTCGCCCCCGTGTTTGAGTTCCGCGGTTCGGGACGCCCCGTTTTGTTTTTATTTTGTTTGTTTGTTTATGTTGGTGTCCGCTCTCTCTGTCTCAAACTGGCTTACGGTCGGCAGCGTTTTGTCCTTGTTCCGACGAGGATTTGCCTGTGATGAATGAACCGAATCGCCTGGGGATTGGATTTTCACGGTATTTGAGGATCACTCGTAAGGCGCGCAATCGCTGTTCTTTCCACGCACTGCGACACGCACTCGTCTGGGTGTAGACAAGCTTTAAACGAGGCGCCTTGGTTCAAGTATTGGTAAGAAGTCATCCGTGCGAGAAGAAAATCGTGATCTGGATTTTTTTTAACTGGGAAAAAACATCAACATCGCCCGGATATGTGATGATTTAGCGAGCAGGTGTGTTTTTCTTTGGATCTGGGATTCCGTGTGTGAGCTGAAGGAATGCTCATCGGAGAATTTTGACATGATTTCATGGAGCAAAAAATCAACCATGTCTCTGCAAATCAACGGGCATTCGTAATCGCTCTTGTTGTCGCTCTCCCACATTCCGCCTGTCTGTAGTTAGTATTTCTTCGACTTGTGCCAGGTGTGTTTCGCTGAATAGCTTTGATGACTGTCAGTTTTGCATCCCGGTGGGATTTTTTTTTAGTTTCTCCTGTGATGGGATGACTGGCATAATGATGGTGACAGTTCGGTAATCAAAGGTGTGACACCGCATAGGTTGGGGCTTGATACGCTTACGCATAATGGAGATGAAAAGGAAAGCGCTTTTTTTTAGGGCGATGCTGGCTGTGGGGTAAGAGAGAATTCGAAGCAGAAAGATCTTATTCAAAGATTGTAATCCAATTGTATTGTTCGAAACATTGGATGGTTCGTTTAAAAAATTCCGAATGTATTCAAACAACTCTCGAGGTGCGTAATACCGGGATACGAGTTGCTGATGTCACGTAATGGATTAATTTTTCGTTGCTCTGCAGTATTCAACATGCATCGGGGAAACCTTCATTTCGATTTTGTTCATGTTAGTCAGTCACGAGGTATTTTTTAGGAATGTGCCAAGTTTCAAAGTTCGATTCGAGTGACTTCAATCCTCGTTTTTCTTTTCTTTTTATTCTTCTCGGTTGTTTCTGATGTAATCTGCTCGATACCGTTTCCGGAAAAGTTGCCTCCGAGGGACCTTGTTACAGATGAGGTGATAATAAAGGGCTCCTCGAGGTCATCCCGCAATCGGTCATCGATTCTTCTTGTTGCGCGATCCTTCTCAGACGATTTCCACGCCGAACCCTATTTATTTTCTTTGCTTTACGCGGTTTACGGAAAGGCGTTTTAGGGACCCAGGTTAATTCAAAAACGAGGATGATGGCCGATGAAATACGGTAGTAAGACAACTGTACATTTTATACAGATTGAGCGCGGCTTTGTTGAATTATTTGCACAATCTTCGGCCGCGCTTCGAGGCTACGGTTCGCTGCGTTACCCGTTGAAAACTGAACGCTTCTCCTCGTACCTGGCCGAGGACCCGGATTTTGTTTTCAGTCGACCTGCAGAAGAAACGAGGAAGAAATTGAAACGCTTTGCGCCATTCCGCAGATTCCCATTCCGGTGCAGATTGTGTACATTCATTCGTCGCCGGTGTCGCAAAAAAAAAAAAATGGTGCAGCTTCGACGGAAAGAGCAGCGACTCATGCAGTCGTAGTCGCCGTCATTGTTCCTTGTTGTGACGAATATGTTGCTGTTTGGTTCTTCGACGGAAGTTTCTTCGGACTGATCGCGAATTTCAGGACTTGCCGATTTAGGTTTTTCCCTTTTGCTCCGCTGCTAAGTGGAAGCGGAAGGAGTGAAAGTTTTCGCGCGGTTTTTTTTTTTTTTATTTCGCGGGAAAATAGAATATTTCTTCGGCCTCTTTGTACGCCTCGGGTTCATTGATTCCGTTTAAATGGCGAGGTGCTGGTTCTCAGTGGTGTGTCAAGTTGCATGAAGCTTCAGAAACCGGGGGGGACATTATGCAAAACGCCGGTATTTTTTCCATTTTAGTTTTTCCCCCTTTCAGCACCGAGGAAGCAGCGTGGAAAATGGGGAGCGAAACAACGCCGAGACGCGATGAAGTCATGGCACAGCTCCGCTCCCAACATCTGCCGCATTATTTCAACAGCTCCGCGTTTGTTCGCAGTCGACTCAGTATTATCTTCAGCTTGTTTGTCGTACACCTCGGCAGCGCCCCCAAAACGACCGACTTCCGGCACCCATAACCACCACCGCTGGTGCATTTGGTGAATCCCGCGAACGAGGAATTCACGGCGAAATTATCGCTCTCTGCGTGAGTGAATCTCATCGCACGCATCTCAGACTGTTGCGCGGCTGCATGTGTAAAAATCCCGTCTCCAGGAATACCTCGCTGTGAAAAGCGTCATCCGAGTCATTTGAGAAACAGCGCACAATTTTTCGGCCCAATTCTCTTCTCATCGCATTCTGCTCCGCAATTTTCGTTCCTTTGAATCGCATGGCTCCGTAGATGGCCTTCACTTCATCGCACTTGCTCGCGGGAAAGCTTTCCCAAAACATTCCGCATTCTGGATCATATTTTAGGAGGCCTAAAAGTTTCGAATTTTGAATTTCTAATAGCGGAAGGAGTTTCTCCAGACATTACAAATTCTGCAAGATTAGCCGCATTCTTTCTCTAACAAAATTTGGAAAAATCAGCAAATTCAAAGAATGCCTGATTCCCGGGGAACACAAACACATCGCTATTCTCAAAACATCAACCTTCTAAGACCCATTAATTTTTACTTTGAATTCGTTTGAAAACTCAACAAACTAGTGAGACTAGTGAGAGGTCTTTGCCAACATGAATGCGAACTTACTGGTGATATTGGAATTTACATCTGCGAAAAAAAACGGATTGGACATTTAGCTTAATTTTTTCGACTTTTTAAGAGGCATCGGTATTTTGAAAAAGACCGAAAAAATCCAGGTACCTCGTATACAATATTTATTATCTTATTAGACTTGCTGATTAGTAAACACAGAATTTATTTCGATCAACGCTTTTAATGGCATGCAACTTTTCAAACATTTACTGGAAAAAATCATCGCCATGATTTGAAGTTCAGGGGCACAAGAGTTGGATGTCGGAGCTACCCTATAGCGTATCCAGCTGTATGATGATGGAAATGAAGACTCCCTTGATTCTTCAATTATTGAGTGTGATGAAAACACATCTTGTGCAACCGGAGGAACATATTTTTCATACCATGGCACTCAAATGATCGCGTTACAATATTACTTTTGAGCAAATATAGTAGCTTGCGATTGTTGCGCATAGAAGACTAACTGACCTTGGATGCGAATGAATCGCAGCAGCAAATGGAACTAAGAGGAGCTTCAAATATGTACTCGTTAAGGGCCGAACACTAGATTTCACGAGCGTTATTCCTGCGCCCGGAGCCGTCAACGGCATAACGAATGGGTTGCAGAAGTCTGGAAGTCAACACGAACGGAAGGTTTTCCCTCTCATTCGACTCACAGAGTAAACCCGAGCTGCAGTTCCATTTCGCCAGCCCTCGCCCTCTTTTCTAGCTGAGGATGTTATATCACACAGCTGCATTCATTCTTTGTACGAGACTGATTGCGTTTCATTACACTCAACGAAGTAGTCCCTCGTTTATTCAACTTTTTTTTTTGGAAGGGCTGGAATTCCGTTACCGATTCACAGCGCTGTGAGAATATTTCCGCTATGAAAAAGACATAGCCGAGACAAATTTTACGAGCGAACAAATGAATGGAGTACATTTTGGAAAACAGATTTTTCTCATCAATGCTCGAAGAAAAAAAAGGACTTTTCTCATGAATTTCCCCAAGTAGACATTTCTGCGTACGCTGCTCCAACTGCCGGAATCCATAAATTTGCACGTCTAAAATTCAGATGCGTAACTTGTATTTCCAAGAAAACTGCGCAAAACGTGGCCCCGTGAAATGACTATTTTTTTGCCCATGAAATAGTAGATCGAAGCATGTTCCGTGCAATTACAGTACTGTACTATGAAATTGATAAAATCGAACTCGCACGTGATCCCGTATTCAGCTTCTCAACATGGTCTTCTGATTCTTCACTTTTCTATTATATCTGCAGCATTTTCTCCCTGAACACTCGTATCCACAGCTTTTTTTTTAAACCGCGGCGGCATTTCACAACTACTGTACAGGTAAATTTTAAAAATCCTCAACTCACACTGCCTGCGCAAAATACGTTCCTAGAGCGATAAAAAAAAAAACAAATCGGAAGCAAAAGTCAGAAATACAAACGTTCGTGAAATGAGTGATTTATTCCGCACTTGAAACACAGAGAAGCAACACGTGTCAATAGATGAGAGAGGCAGGATGAACAAGTGCAGCCGCTGTAGTGAAAAGCCGGGGAATGCAATATATGTGCCGTGGAATGGAACGCAGCTCTCGCCTTCAGCCGTCGAACTAACCGGATTGTCCTCGACGCCTGGGAAATCATAAGCGATCAAAAGCATGAAATCAGAACGATTATCGCCGCCGCGCAGACCCCGAGCGAGCGGCGCCGCACCAGACGAACGCCAAAAGGGGTTCGTTGCTGCTGCTGCTGCCGCTGCTGGGATCAGACGTCGGCCTAATTGGGACCGTTATTTAAAACAACGCATGCTTTCATTGCCCCCGACGTGTAACGACGTCGTTTCTTGCCAGCCCTGCGTGTCGACTAGATCCTGTGCTCCCACGAACGCCCTCGATTCCACCCCTCATTCTCGGTGTTTGCTTTGCATTATGCGAAACCGTGGACGAGGCGGCGGAAGCTCGGAGTTGGGGAAGTTTCTCACAGGGTTTCGCCGAATTTCGCGCGTGGTCGAGGAGGGACTCTGACTCTGCCCTCCAACAAAGTTTCCTCCGTTTCTTTTGTTCCCCTGGGTTCACCTGATCCTCCCTTTTCATGCGAGCCTTTTGTCTCGGGAAGAAATCCCGGCGAAGTCGAGTGCAATTACTGGTCACGGTACTGCTTTTCCGAATGGAAAAAGATCCCTCAGCTCGAAGTTTTTTTTACGAGAAGGCAGCTTCAATTTTTCTCTCTCTCTCTGTATCTTTCATTGTTCGGTGGATATAAAAGCTCACATCCTCGCGGTCTCTGCTTTCGCAATTCGACTTATCTCACGACTTCATTGTAACTTGAAAGCACCACTGAAATGCATCAAACCTGCAGTCCATGCAATTGGCCAAGAAATTTAATTTTATTTTCTCATAAAAAATAAATTTGCTGAATACCATTTAATCCCCATCACTCGTATTGAAATTATAGCACAGGACTTTTTCTTTCATTTGTTCATTTATTTTACGTATTCCGTATCATATTTCTACTTAAATATCATGTTTACTGTTACGCTTACTTTAATTATGGCATTTTCTAAATGCGAGAGCATCGACATTCCGGAAGTGGTTCGCGACGCCAACAGAGAATGCCGCAAAGGGGAGAAATATGCATCAATGATTTTTATCAGAATAATATGTTGATTTTTTTTTCATGTTATGGCCATTGCGGGAAAATCATGAAATTTTCCGAAGCGTACGTTTATTCGCATGCAATCGAAAATTTCTTCGAACCCCTGCATACAACCTCGTACGGATTATAATAAAGGTGGCATTTTCCGTAACATGGTCCATGTATTTTGAATTTTGTCAAGTTTTACGCAATAATTTCCATTTGTGGAAGATAATCTGCTGTTCCGTTCATTTTTATCGCGTTTTTTTTAAGGTAAAATATTTTATCCTGACAACGTGATTCATCGTTCGCGCGGCATCAGGGTGGGAACTTCCGAAATCCGCGGTAGGGACAAGGATTGAGGGGAAAATCTCAACCCACTGCTGTTTTAATTGCCAACAGGGAGACTTAGAAAGCGGTCACGTCACACGTGCAAGGTCTGAACGATGTTCAGAACGGAAAGGGTTCCAACAATTGGAACAAGGACGAAGCAACACTGTAAAATAAAACCCCGCAGGCTGTTTCAACCGGGGGCAACTGCGAAAGCGAAATGTTTCGCCCTTCTCAGGCAGTTCTTCCCACCGGGATCTGGTTACAGCGTTTCCCTGCACGCGCTGGGAGTTAGCGATTTTTGGACACAGGATCATCTTTCGTTCGCGCCACCGACTCACGGTTGGGAAACAAGTCGATTACTCATGCGTAAAATATTTTGAAATAGGCCGCATTCTGATCTTAGACAGCCCATTGATGGGGGAACTCCACACGTTGGGTCGCGGAGATATTGGGATTTCTGTGGGCAAGCGCGACTAGTACATGTATTAAGGAGCAATTGATGTGAAATGGAATTGCACGAACTTGGTTGAAGCATTGTTTGATCCAGTGCTGAAATTATGAAGGGAACCCCAGGAAACAATTTCGCTCGGACTTTTCAAATGGAAAAAAATAGTTGACTGACTTGATTGCCTCCAAATCAGTTTCTCTCCATCTGGATAATTGATCCGAAATGACATTCAAGAGGCTAATCGAAGAAAAAGCCCTGAAGAAAATATACTATTCCGCGAATTTTCGGCCGAAGAATGCGGTTTGGAGAAGTAATTAGCGTTAGCTTTGAGCTCTCCGAACTGCGGCGGCAGTTTTCCTAAAACCTGAATACTGTACCATGGAATAATAATTGCGTAGTTGAAGAAAGCATTCGAAAATTACGAGGCCAGCGATAAATTTCCTCTCCAGAGCTACGATTGAGTTCAAGAACGAAGAGAGCTTTCATCTTCCAGTTCTTCCGAAAGTGAATAGCGAAAACTGAAAGACGCGGACCTTATGGTCATCTGCCGATATTAATATTAAGTTTTCGAAAGGATGGAATGAGTTTAATTTCCTTGTTGACGAAGTTCGTTCACCGGGAAACATGGTCGGAATCCGTGTTCAGTGCCGAACCAAGTCTCCGCGGAACTTACAGCTCGGATTGTTTCGCCGAAGATCTCGGAACACCCAGGAATTACGGTCCCGGGGTAAACATTTTCTCCCCCGTGAAATTAGCCCTTTTTTCCGTAACGTACGTGCGTGATATTCCCTTCTTTCTGCCTGTTTTGCATACGTTGCTTAGGGTGGAAAACTGTGTCGGCGGTGCGACGCGACGGTTGAGCACCGCAGTGCGACGAATCGAGAAATGCACTCGACTCCCGAGTCCTTCGCCGTCACTAGAAATTTACGCGTTTCAATATCGTTTACTTTCCGACAAGTAACGAGATTATTATTCTTTTCGTCTGGGAAACAAGGAAAGTAGTGTTCAGCTGTCGTGTCACTGGAACAGATTTCGAATAGATGTTTTTCGTTGGACCCGGGGAAACTGCGAAAATTTCTCGCAATATCGTATTTAAGTAGAACAGAGCCTGATTTTGGACAGCCATTTCACAGAAAAGCTCTGAAAGGTATACTGCCGGAAAATCGGGTATTTTTTTTTTTAGCTGAATATTCTACCAATACACGCATAAAATAACTTGCTCTGCGTCTGTGAACTGTCAAACACATTTAAATTATGTGACGGTTGAACGGGCTTGGTTGCAGTTCACGATAAACCAAAAATACTTGTGTGTAAAAAAACTTGAGTAAATGTTATGAAGTAAATATTCCCACGAGTGCGTTTCCTGTGCCAATGTTTTCTTGCTCACTTTTGCCTTGTGATCTTTTCATGTCTACTAACTCTCGAATATAGGCCGCACCATCCCGTCACTGCGGCCATGAGCAGTAATGAAATAGCTCGAGCATAGGCCGCAGGAGGGGTTTCTAACGCTATTTTTCAGAATTGAATAATCGCGGTAAATAATTTCGGTAATATGGTAATCGTGCTCTTGAGAAACATCGGAAGACGTCCGAATTATTCTGTGAAAGTCCGACGGAAGGAGTTGGCCACCAGCTGGTTCAGGTGAATTGTGCGAATTGCGGGTGCTACGCAAGGTCTGGTACTTCCTCGTGATCTTTGACCTCATGTCACCGCGAATTACCCACGATACAACTACTGTTCTTCGGCTTCATCAATAAAAAAAGGAATTATTTGCAAGGTTATCGAGCTCCAATATTATGCAGTTATGCTCGAACTCGAGATTCCAGACAAAAGACAACGATTATAGATGTGGCTAGAAAAACGTACAAGAGAACTTTTATTGGACTAATGGGGCGCTTTCGATTTTATTCGAGGTGCTTTCGTCTAGATGAACGAAACTTTCCAGAATTATTCGGGAAGAGATTTTCAAAAATCACCCGAAACTATGCATCCAACATTCTCGAGATTCTCCAAAAGCATAATCCGATGATTTATTATAGAATGGAGAGAAGGAAATCACGACGAAGATGCATACAAGACACACACAGTTTCCTCTCAAAAATTCACTAATTGAACATGGTAATCAGATTTATGAAGTACTGTATATTGTACGTCAATGTAGAGAAAATACACCGCATGTCGTCCGCTTTTGAAATGCTCTGTTTTCCGAGAACCCTTCTCGATTTTTGGACGAAAGTCATTCTCTTCCTCCACTTCCGAAGTCGCCCATTCATATACTGAACTCCGGAGGGTTCTCGCGCAAGGAGGTTGTTATTGAGTCGGTAAAACGTAAAGGCTTACACATCACAAACAAACGGAAAAGAACTTGAAGGATTCATAAAAGCACACGAGCGTCTCACATGTACTGTTTTGGAGCTGACACACGTACAAGAAGCGAAGGAGTTTGAAATGGGGGGAAAAAATGGCGAGGAAATCAGCAACGAGGAAATTCGGTTGGGGAAACCGCGACGCAAACAATGAGCTTACTCCGGGGAGGTTCATTCATTATGCATTCAAAAAGGGCAGCTGAGATATATTTTATGACTCGCATACATGTGTCTCCTAGTCTTCAGCTCGGCACTTACTTCTGATGAGCAACGCGAGTACAAGTCTTCGGTTCCGGCATGGTTCTTGAGCTGCACATGATAGGGACCGGGCCCCACGGGTTAGGCCTTCATAAGAATCATAACCCTCTCCCGTGCGTCTCGGCATTTCAAAAATGCTGTCCAAGAGGAGCAAAAAATAAAAATCGTAAGAAGAAATTAACACGAACAGCACACGAGAACAGTGACCACCGACTAAAGTTTCAATTCGATCGATCCACTTTTAGAGTCTTCCGAAGCGCTTCCATCGTTTCCATTGTACAAAATCCTTTTGGAAGTGGAATAAAACATATCTTTCACATTTACGGATTGCTCTGCTCATGATGAATACGGAGGTGAACATAATTTACGAAAAGCCCCAAATCCAAAAGCTGCCAATGCAAAGACAGACTGTCGAAAATATTTAGCGCGAAACGTTGTAATGAGGGCATTCAGAAAAAAATAATACCGAGGTAAACAATTCATTAATTACACAGATATACAGGGCATTTTTTTTCGAAAAAACATATTTTTTAGATATTAAAGGAGCACGGTAACAAATGAAATATTTCGAAAGCAACAAAAATTTAATCCCATGAAACAAATTGGTGATTTGGCGTTTCTTCTTGCCGTGTTTCTTCTATTTTTCTGGTTACTAAAGTCTCAGTGTATTTTCCTGTCGCCTAAAAAATTCTGAAGGCTGTCCCTGAAAATGCTGTCCTGAAAAACAGTTGAATTGCGCTTTTTGTTTCAATCCATTTCCGAAATTATGCTGTACCGCAAAAAATCACCTATTTCAAAAGGACAGCTGATTAAATAAAACCTAAATTTGATTCTATTGAGCAATTGCCGATCAGGTAGTTTTCCATGGGAGCTTTTCTTCTGTCACCTCAGAATTACTAAAGAATTTCGCTATAAACTAAACATTCCGGTCCTGCATTTGGCCCTCAGCAGCAGATCAGCAGTCGTAGAAATGATGGGTTTTGCATCAATCCACCTATATTGTATAATTACAGTATACACTAAAATAGTTTGGATAGTGAATACCTACAGTCTACACTATCCACAGAAAAAAAACTATGGATACGCTGAAAAATTCCAAATTTGATTCCATGGATCATTTTATTATTGGTTCAGTTTCTTTACATGGGGGTTTCTCCGTCAACTCAGGAATATTAAAACATCTTGCCAGGAACTACCTTAACAGCTTTAGAACTTATGTCTCGCATAGGTCTCAAGAGACCGTAAATTTGACCCCATCAAGCAATGAACCGGCGTTGGATTAATTTTCCTTGGGTACTTTTTCTCCTTTCAGTAGCTAGAAAATGCCGAATGATCTCATCATTTCGCTATGAAGTAGACATGCTTGTCCAACACTTGGTCTCGTAGGTAGTACTGTAGTTGCACAGGGATCGGGTCGGGTTTGAGATGGTAGGTGAGGAAGAAATTGCGGAGACCGTAACCCAGACCTTTGATCTAGTGAGGCCGCGACGCTGGCGGGCCCAGAGTGCACAGGCGCCCGAAGAACAACTCTGGAGATCGTTTGATTCACGACTTATCCGTGTAACGAACTGGATTCAGTTTCCCCGTGCGGTGCTGTGCTTGACCAGCAAATATTCATCCCGGGCGTTGAGTACACGTCGTGCAAATTTTTCGTGGCCGGGAGTTTGCAAAGCTGCACAACGGCAGGGACAACAAACTCGCACCGCTGTTGACTGAGAGGTGGTCAGATTTGCTTCGGTTTCGACCGGCTCCGACCGCCCGCGGACTTCTCACGCCGCGGATGAGGCGGTGAAACGTGATCGCTTACTGTTGAAGCTCACCCATGACCGGCGATTGTGTCTTTCATCAAAAAGTCATTCCATCTCTGAATAGTTGTCATAACGACGATTATCCCCCGGCTCTCATGCGCACGCTTTCCGAGAACCGCAAGAGTCGTGAACCCTCGATATTATCGTCGAAGGGCCCAAATATATAAAGTTATTGACTATCACAGGTTCTCAAACTGAGCCCTGTGGAGCCCTATAAACCATAAAAAAAAACAAAAGAACTTGTCGTGGATCCTCCCGGGGCGCCGCGGCTACGTCAGGGAAATACAATATTCAACCTTGTAAAAATTCAATTGTAAAGATGCAAAAGCAGGTTCAGCAATGAATGTGTACGTATACTGCTGTATATTATTCACTGCAAAACGCCAGTTTCCAAAATGGGAATTCATTTAGAAAAAATAATACCGTCCATAGTGCTCTGGGAAATTACTTACTGCTCTGTGGATTAATTGAAATGTGTGTTTGAATGGCCTAAAAGATTCCAAGGAACAGGGAATTTTTTGGTTGGGTCCTTTTTAGATCCTGCGAGGATTTGGCAGCATATTGCTGAATGGTGGCCAAGTGACTTCATCAATAATCTAATTTTGTATCAGTATTTGGATATGCTCCACATTAGAGACTTTTTTATGTTTGAAATGGCCTATTTATTATTCAAAACATTGAACCATGACCTCTTCTTGGAACCATTACATCCATTGCATATTGATGCTCAACATTACAGTATTGCTGAATAAAACACTTTTTTCTGAAAAAAAGGTGCAATATTATAATTTTTATGTTCTTTCTCATGCCTTTTGTTCTTATAAAACATCTTTGGGCATCTAAAACAATGTAAACAACATAGGTCTGCCTCTGGTCACCACCCTAAACTGGACCTATATTTTTTGTATTACCCTTGATTTAGTGACACCCCTTGCTCAGTGCCACACAAAATCCTGGGACAGATGGTGGCATTAAATCGGGGTTTGAATGTATAAAGAGAGTTGAACAGAAATATTGCAATTACTTGAGTACCATCTGCCCTAAAGGAAAATATGCTCCAGGATAAAAAAAAATTTATCAAATAGATTTGATGAAATTTGGAATCATAGTCACCCTTTTCCAACTCACCCTGTACAATTCCCTGGAATTAATCCCTATTAGTGAAAAACGCGGACACGGAAATACTGTATACAGTATTGGATTAAGGAGTTTTCATAAATAAATAATTTCGCCTTTTCTTTGTCCTTCATACAAAAAAGCAAGTGGAAAAAAAACCGAAAATGGAGAATGAGTTTGAACGGGTACAAATATAAAAATCGAGACAAGGCATAAACTAACAAGCCAACGATCATATTTCTGCGAGACGTTCAAAAAGACAAAAGCCGCGTCGCAAGATCGTTCTTCGACATTGGTTGTTGTGTGCACAAATCGCGTACCGGCGTACTCAACAAAGACCTGTGGTTAATGCATGCGGGGACGCCATGAATTGAGCAGATCGATGCCACTCTTCTCAGAATATTCCACTTGACTTCGGAATAATGAAGGTTATTAATGCGAAGGCTTCATAGGAACGGAGCCCGAAGGTGCGGGTTCGGATTTTTCTCGTCGGCATGGTGGCGGGATGCGCCTGAAATGCCTCGTGTCGCGAGTCGCATTCGTGTCAAACTTACCCAAGGGACGCGCGTGAAATACAGCCTGGGGGACCGGCTTTAATTCCACGCTGGGGATCACCTGCTTCGGCCACTTGTGCAACCTGGCTGTTACTCTTGTCGAAGTATTCCTAAATTTCAGTTTACTGCCCTCCAAACCGGGTCCTTTCTCCGTCTTCCTCGGTTTGCAGCATATTTAAGACTGGAGAGCACGATTGCTTGCGGGCCGAAGAACCTATTTCCGACGCTCCCCATCGGCTCACGAAACTACCAAATTTACTCGAATACTGTATATTACGCCATTGATTATAAGGCCATATTTTAGATAATGTACAAAACAACTTCATCAGCGAATAATGTATTGAAGTACAGTACTGCACGTAAAGCACTCTCTAAATCAATTTCCTTAAAATCTTCGCAGCACAGTACTGTACTGTAGTTCGTTCATCCTACTCGCCATGCTCCAGTTAGTCGCTACTTTCGTCGAAACAGAAACTTCCAACACAGAAATCAGGAAGTGAAGGTTTGTACTGCACCTTTGAAATTAAAATGTTTTTTCGTAAAGATTTCCGCCCTTGAACTGAAGAAGTATAATTCAGAAGACTGAGTTTGTCAAAAGCAATTGCGTCCGAAACTAGCGAATCTGAGATGCCATGAAGTATGAATGCATGTCACGCCACTTATTTTGAAAAAAAATATGTCTTATTGACGGATGAGTAAATATTTCCATTTTCGTCGAATTTCATGATCACGAAGCTTGGCTTAAATATTATTTTCAATGAGCGCAGCTTCATTATTAGTGTATCAATGAGCGATTTCATCCACATCGCGGAAAAATCGGAATTTCGTCATCAGCTGGAAGCTATTCGAAGTGGATGTAGGATATTTGGTTCCATGAACATTTACAGTAATTCAACCATATTGCGGTTTATTCTTGCGTTAGCAGGAACATATTTTCGCTTCCTCTTTTTTCCCCTTGAACGTCTTGTCTCGTTCAAACTTTTTCTGTCGTCCAGGAATGCGACGCAGGATTTATTTATCTTGCGCTACCTGAAAGCGGGCTGCCAAAGTAATGCTGACATACTGCAACGCCTCATTCAAATAGGGGGGAAATACTTCGGCCGGGCAGCGATTAGCGCGCTGAATGCCGCGCAATAACTCCCAGCGGCTCGTCGTCATTACAACGACCTGGAATCGCGACGCGCCAAAGAAAACAGCAGATGGTTTCATTGCCTCTGCGAGTTGTGATAGGAGACGTTTGGTGGGAAGGTATGTTGATGTTTTCATGACGACCAGCCTCGGAAACGATGGCAGTTCCAGACTTCGAGCTACATTTTTGGAAGCTGTAGATATTCCTCATATTTCTGAGAAACCATGAAAGAATTTACGCGTATATTCTCAAATTTCGTTGCGAAATCAGTGCAAGGTATTATGGAGTCCATCACGAAAATCGCCTCACTACTGGGGAAAATTTGATCTGACATTGCCTTTTGAAATCCCGATTTCCTCGAGTGCTGTATCAGACAACATCGATTCGACGACACATCCTTATTTTTTCACGTACAGTAGTCAGATCCCGAATGAAACAACACGTGTGCCAAATTAAACATGAAAAATTTCGTACACTATGAGTTGCTTGAATTATGAACTTCAAATGATGGCTCGCTCTTAGGTATCTTTACATTGAAATCAGCATACAAGCAAAACAGTTGCATTACAAGTACAGGACAGTATCTAATCTTGGAAATAACTACGCAGATTAATTTTTCAGGTTTATCCAATCCATTCTTAAAATGGCAAGTTTTCAGTATCCTGTAAAGATCTTGATTTGATAGAAGCCTCATTGGAAGATGAATGTTCATTCAGTGAACTGGTTACCACAGTATTCTTTTGAATGGACGAATATTTAAAAAAAAGGTGAACAGTTGTTTTCATGAATACATTCCAAATAATGTAAAACACGAAATCAAAGGTTATCTCTTTTCAGATCATGCTTAAAATGTATCCTCAGTGAATGTTGAGTCAGTTATTGACAAATCTATGAGTTTGAATTGCTGGTCCATATTTTATAGGACCACCCTGGTAAAGGGGAATTGCGCTCATGGATCGAAGACAGCACCGATTCTAAGACGGTCCTTGATAAAAAAAAATAGCCTCGTAATCGGGAATAATTACGTCTCGTTTTCGAGGAAACGTGGTGCCCGTAATTACAATCGGATGTCCTTCGGCGTTGAGTATACGCAGAGCTGAAATGACCGGGTTGCCGCCTGGGCCCGACTGGCGTTTGTGGCGCTCTTGAAATGCGGCGACGAGCCGAGGGGCAACCATTTTCGCCGAACGGGGGTTTTAACATAATCGCTTGACATTCACGGCGTTCATAAACCCGTCGCTCGTCCGGTTGCTCGGTGACTTTTGCGACCCAGGAAAACACATCTGAAATCGTTTCACCTCTGGCGATGGTCTCCCAGTATCTCGGCTTCCCACGAATAATGCATTCATTTATATATGTGTACATATACAGTATATTTAAAGTCCTCCTTCTTGAATTTTCTCAACCTGAGACGAAGTTAATCACTTGGGAATTAAGAAAACGACGCGGCGAACTTATGTTTCATCGCGATTGGAGTCAAGACCGAGTCATAGAAGGAAGTCGATCGGGGTTTGTGAATTCCGATCGGAATGGTGTTCTATTTTGTAATGAAATAGTCGTTCTTGTTTCTTCGAAATGCTAGAACACAGTGTGATCTGGAAAGGCGAAAGACAATTTGCGAAAAACATGAGAAATGTGCATGACTTCTCGATGGAGTCCAAGGACGATTTTCCTTTGAATTCCGCACCCATCCTTCGGGAAATAATAACTCGTATTTATTGGCTCGGAAATTTTCCACTCATTTTTACAAACTAAGTTGATTCTTTGAAGGTAGGAAAATGTATGTATACACTTTCATATCGAGCCACTGATTTTTTTCTTGGGGTATTGATCTTTCTCGTTGAAATGCCGTTTCATCGAAATACAGTAGGATTCTAAGTATACATTGTCTGGATAATAATCTCGGATTATCGAATGATACGGAAACATGACATTGAACTGATAAAAACTTCCCCGGCATGATCACTGATTTAATGACATTCGACAAGGCTATTGACATTTGAAAGTGAATTAGCTTGAATTAGCATAGTTGACCAGGGGAAATTCAGTAACCATCGTTAAATTACTAGCCATGCAGACGGACTATTTCCTTGCAATGAGCTGCGATTTATTTAGCTCAGAGCACGGATGATCGATGTTGCATTGTAAATTGAATGAGGTCTTGAAAGCGGAATGAAAAGTTGCGGAAGTCATGCAAGAGATACGTGAATTCAGGGTGGAGGCATCAGTTTTTCTTTGAATTGCGCACGCATCGCTTGGGGGATAATGGCCCGTATTTACATTTATTACGATCCCTTTTTACTCATTTTTCTGTAGTTCCAGCAAGCAATGCAGAAAATGAATTTAACATCGTCTGAGCCGCGGTGGCGGGCAATAAAAATGAACTAACTCTCCAGCAATAAAGAAGAGCCGGGAGTAACGAAGAACCTTCATAAAACCCTCCTGCAAAGGATGGGCATTGGAAACGAGCAGTAAAAACTTTGTGCTCACCTCCCACCTCGGCGACACGACCGGACTGCACAGCGTCGAACACGATCAATCACTCCGCGGCATGTTGAAAGGGACGAAATGCGACTGCACGATTCCTGGTTGAATTCAAATCCCCGCTGTCGGGCGATAAAATGGAAGCGAAAAGGGTGACAATATAGTGCTCTTCCTGGTTCCGATCCCGACTGTCCGTCACGGTGATCCTGGTTACAGATACCGATTTCCTCGGATAGGTAGTTTAGTAGCCGTATCAGGCTAGCCGATGGACTGGACTTATTTCGACGCAAGTGTCGACATCGACCTGTCGTCACTAAACCCCGCGTTCAGATTCTTTCCTTATCGGTCTCCTCGTGAGATGTGTTTGAACCGATCTCTTTATCCGCCTCATTACGTCCAGCGTTTCGGTAATTGGCCTTTTTCTGACCGGTGAACCCACCGCATTCCTTATACTGTATATCGAAAAAATCTTTTTAAATTTTCATCAAACTTTACTGAGTTCGTGTACCACTGTCAAAGTGTGGCAGTGTTTACTTGAACTCTCGAGGGCGCATAACTTGACCATACTGGATGCGTCGCTTATTGGGCACTTCTGTTTTTCTTCAGCATTGGGAACTTTCATGTTATTTAAAAATGTGTTCATCACATGAGTCACGGATATAAAGTGCATTGGAACCTCTTTTGGCCAAATTTAAAGGCATTCAGAAAGTTGACGGGAGAGTTTTTGAGTTACGGAATATAGCCTGGACCGACTTGTGCAGGTAAATGAATTAAAATGATTTTCTGGCGTAATTATTAAACTGCACGTGGAAGTTGTCAAATCCTACGTGGAAAACATTACAGTAAAGTGTGCATATGTTCTGGATCGGGTATTCTAGAATTAAGCAAGTTATAAACACGAGGACAATGGGAATTTATTAGGGCCAAATAGTCTTGAGTTAAAGATGGTTTTGACTTGGGAAGATTTGACGTGATGTTGAGGTTCAACTGCTCAGCATCTCTTCGTACTTGATGTCCAAAGGTTTTTGTTTTCAACTTGACACATTCACCTCATAGTACAGTACTCAGCTCTATTTCTGAACCTGTATTGATTATATAGTTTTCAGCATTCTTTTGGTTTATATCACTTTAAAAAAGGCAGTGTTTGTGTCCCATCCGTTGGCATTACCTGTGGTTTAAACTAAACTAAGCACGCATTAGATAGTGTGTACAGTACTTACCATATTGAAAATGTTCCGCAATTCAAATATTCCTTAACCGAAGTCATTTTCCAACAAAATGCAGTACAGTATTGCGCTATCTTCAATCTAATCTCTGTTGGAGCTCCATCCATTTCCTGTTCCAATTTCTACCTTATAGGAAGACTTATGTCTACATCAAGAACAATTTTGCGTACCACCTGCTAAGTCATCGTACCACCGGTTGGAAAGTCCTGGATTGAGCAGCCCACATTAAAAATGAAATACCCTTCATCTTTTATGAACGAATCTCTGCACACACCTGAAAATGACCCACTTTGTTAAGCGTAGTTTTTTTTTATTCAAAAGCTATGTTAAAATTTTTCCATGGATGAATTCTATGAGATGCTGGCCTTCATTTCATGTGCGTCAAGGAAGTCGGCCTGGAAGTCAGCTTTGTTAAAATTGGGGAAAAGAATGATGGTGTGTCTGTACACTTGAGGCAGGAAAAAGTGCCGCATGAGAAAATAGATCCAGGTGATGAGCTCAGACCACCCCGACGATATCCGTCGGCAAGCCGCAAAGTTCCTCGGGAAATTTCGGAAAACTTCTGCCAAACTTGCAGCACTGACAAGTACATCAGCGATCTTTAAAAGAAGTGTCTTTGGGTCCGGTAAAAACAAAATCCTGCGTATTTCGCGTTGTTTTCTTGTCCTGAGAACGAATAGCAAAATGCATAATCCAGGCTTTGAATTTACTCCAGTTCGGACGCGAGAGATGTGTGACGCAATCATAATGTATTTTCCAGTATCGGAATTTCCGGCTATACCATGTGGTCGACACAATCTCATCTGTGGCTCATCGAGATAGTTCGTGATGATGATGGACACCACGTTTCGGACATCGAAAAACAGATTTTGAAAATCTTGAATGAATGATGTCATCGCACACAACGCTCGTCGTGCCTAGTTCATCGAACCAGTTCAACGTGTCTATTAATATCACACCTATAAGGCCGAGTTTCAAGGATTATTTTGAACACATGAAAATACCATATTTACTCGCGTGCCAGCTGAAAATTTTAACATTTCAATTTACGAAAAATCAGGATGCATTTCACCACCAATAAATCTCCAGATTATCACCCAAACTTTGGTCCAGGAGGTATTGTCTAAAAATATGAAGTGTAAACATTCGAATGTTTATTGTGCAGTAAAAGTACATGGTACATTTATTGAACATCTTCGTATCGAGGGAAAAGTTGTAACCTTGAATTGAACTAATAAAATATTTTTCGGAAAGCTGACGATTACAATGTGATAAATATTGTGTTACCTAAATCACTGAGTATTTTGTCACGTGACCTGCTGTTCACCATAAGATTGATTGGAAGATACATTTTACATGCGAGAATATGATTTCATCACTCATTTGCATTTTTTATTGTAACGCATTTTTAAAAAGTATATGCTGCTTTTGAAAACCTTACACACATTTTCCTTCACTCACGTTTTTTCGCATAACGGCAACTTTGTAGTATTCTGAAGCGATTCACATTACATAGTGTATTTTCCCTCAAGCTTTTCGCAGTTAGAGGGGCTGAAAATTTAAATTCGTCTCGGAATTCGTTGCGTATTATATTTTTCACTAATAAGATAGTCTTTTGGATTATTTTTATGCCTCATTGAGTTCATTGATTTTATCTCTTGCTCATGCTGGAACTACTCAGCCGGAAATTATTTTCAGGTTTATCGGACAGCACAGGTTTAGATTCGGATTTTACAGAAATGAAAAATATTTTGGAAGCAACATGTGAAAACAGCCTTTTCGAAAAGGACTATACGTTGATGATGGGGGAAAATGTCGTCAGAAAAATATCAATTAAATTAGATTTTCTCATTGGAGTCCCAGACACAGAAATGCGTCATTGTTTCGTGTCACGCGCGATCATTCTGGAAACAGATTTGGAAGTTCCTATGTTTCGACGATTGATGAGTTCTCTGGCTGACGAGCGCTGTCGCAAGAATTCGAGTCGGATCGAGTCCATGCCAGTTCATTGATACAATGCAGCAGCAACAGTGACGTCTGACGAATTTACTGCCTCAGGATGACGGTGTGAATCGCAATGATCACAACACGCGGGCGTGAAGGCATTTACAGTATTTGAATGCGAGCCCACTAATACCATAAAGGTTACTTTCCTGGTTCAGACTCGCATTCAATAGACAATGTTTCATGTATCGCATCCAGTCCTCTTCTGCCGCTCTTTCCAAACTGCTCGTGATGTGCAGCTATGAAAGAACTAATTTCTCGCCGACATGGCGGTAATATCCTACTTGGAACGCACGGAACACTATTTTGCGACGCGACCACCACGAGAGGTGGGCTATTTTGAGCAAGTGTTTCGGAGGAGATTTGATACGCGAAGAGTACTTGGAAAATGGCAATCGACGAGAGGAATCCGAGCGGTGATTACGAAGCGTGAGAATGGAAAACAGTGATCCCACACAGGAATGGCACGGTGGGTGATCGGAACCGTGACTGCAGCGCCTCGAGTGGACGATGAGAAAGGACGTGGAGTGCATAAAATGATGGTCGAACGACCGATCAGTTCGCTTAGGTACGTATCGGGTACCACAGGCGGGAACAGGTAGCAAGGGTCCCCCCGAAGTTCACCTTTTTTAATCGCCCACCTCTCGGCATTCATTTCTTTTCGCTGCTGGATTCTTCCGCGAGAATTTTCCTCTGATGCTGAATCCCGCTTTTTCTTTCGCGAGCTGTGAACTTGCTTTAGTCTAACGATCCAAGAGATATTCGTCCCTTTTCTAGCACAAGCAGAATGTGCCAGGTTCCATCTCTGAACTTCTGCAAGCTAAATACCTCCCTCTCTCATTAAATTTGGATCGGAAGTGCACTGTATGCATGCGAGGTAGAAAACACTTCGGATCCCGATTTCGAAGACGGATTAAACTAGTTTTCTGACTCGCTTGAAATACGATAGTTCAAAATCGAGGGGTCCTCGGATGAGGAATAAAGTCCTCACTAGCTGCTACAAAATTCCAAAGCGCGTAAGCATCTTTTGGGCTGTGTGATCCTTTTGTATCTGGTGAAATAATTAGAGATCGAATACAATTCCCGCCCATGAAAACTAGGATTAAATTGTTTTGCCGATTCTGTCAAAAATGGGTTTTGGGGTACTTTTTTCGGAATTCCGTTGAGATCGTGATTTCCATATTCGGCGGCCTTATGAATTACGTTCATTTTATTTTGATGCTTCAGAATTTTGGAATTCTTACACTGCCCAACTCTAAAAAAAAAAGTCGAGCGTGGCCTAGGTAGCAAGTTTATCACAAAATTAACCCCTCCCTCAACTTTATGCGGCCGATGTAGTGGAGATATGAAAGATTATGGAAAATCTAAATGAAAAGAGTACAGTATTAACCTTTCTCACGTCATTCTTATTAATGTCAACGTTTTTCTTGTCCTGTCTGTTTAAAAACAAAGTATTATCCTCTGCCGGGAACTTTTAAAACTTTTCGAATCCGTTTTTTTTAGAAAATTAGCAGATTTGCTTCGCGCACCGACCGCGTTTTTCCTCGGAAATTTAAAATTTTTCGTCTATCATTTCGATTGTCCTAGCTTTCAGGCAAAAAAAAATTGAGGGATAGCCTGCACCCCAATTTTAAGCAGGCGCATTATGAAGAAACATGATGAAAATAGATGGGTTCGTCCGACTTGATCTGAGGGCGATGGAACTTTAAAACGATGAAATCCGAAAAAAGACAAACATCGACCGAAAAAAAAAAAACTCCTCAGTAAAAACCCAACAAGTCTCACGTTTCCACTTTCCTCCGCCCTGAGAACCACGAGGCTCTCTCGACGGTGTTTGTGGTTAATTACCTGCCGATGTGTACCGTGGTAGGGACGGATTCCCCCGGGGGAAATCGCCCAACCGAGCAAATGTGAGTAAAAACGACGATGTCTGCGGTCAGTTGCGGTCGGCAATCGCCAGAAAACGAGGCGAAGTGGAATTTTTATTTCCACCTCCGTGTGTCAACAGCACATGTTTCGGGCATCGAATCGTCGATGCCTTCAGAGCAACTACTCAGGTGTGAAAAGTAGTAGAACTCCGATTATTCTGGCTAATTAGGCTATTAGGGGAAAGGAGGCTTTCACCGCGGATAGCTACGGACTTTACGGGCAATCGCATGATAACACTAAACCATTGCTATGGAGATTATATTTAGAAATGACGTTTCATATTTTCTCTTAAAATACGGCACATTTGCATTATCTTGTTGCGCATTAGCCTGGGAAATTTGCTCCGACAATCATAGAAAAAGGAAATTCGAGCACGGTTAATCGAAGCTCGCAGTATAGAAAACTCATTGTTCATCATTCGGAATTCGAATTATTTTTTCGTGGATCTTCAACTTTGAAAACGTTTCCCCGGTAACTCTTACGGGGCAAGAGTTGATCAATCTTTTATATAGTAAAAGCTTTTCTATTCCCGCGGAGAAAGAACAATCCTATGAATGCAAAAACAATATTTCAAACAAATTTTCACTGGAAAGGAATATACATTAAAGTATTTTGATCAAGTTCTTTGAGAGACCAAGATATTTTTAAACGTTTGCGTTGCAGGTACCATCAAACAATAGAATGAATGAAACGGAGGAAGTGTACACGTCCCCTGAATGGTTAGAGTTAGAGCTTTTACCACGAAAAAGGTTCACGTTTTCATACCAATGTAGCTGAACCACAAAATTGCATTTTTTTGTGGAGGTACAGTACATGTAGCAAGTTTCTCGGCTTTTCCAGGGATTTCAGCCATTCGAGTTCAGGATACACCTATTACTGTTTGAACTAATTATTTTTATGCACCCCGTGTTTTCAAATTAGCTTAACCAAAATAATTAATTAAGCTAATTTGAAAACACAGAGTGCATAAAAAATTACAGAATTTCTAACAGTAAGATGTTGAAAACACGGATGCATAAAAAATGTACAGAGTTTTAAACAATAATACAGTATGTGCATCCTGAATTTTTTCCTGCTTGCGACGTGGATGTGGCGCACAGTGCCGCTGAAGAGTCTCGTCATCACTCGGAATAGTATTGATAATTGGAAATATTTAGCAGTTAACATCGAGCCAATACAAAGTTTCAATCAAGGTATAATAAGAATGATTTTTATGTACGGTGCGTGACGAAGAAAAAATAGGGGAAATTTAGATGGAGGGCAACAGCGATTCTCGTCTGCTTGTACTCGAAGCGGGAATTCAATCAACTTGTTCATCCGTCAAACTTTCGTTATGATTTACGAATGAGGTTTCCTTCCCTTCCCGCAAGAATCGTGCGAAAAACACAACGACTGCGTCTGCGGTCGTGAGCATTGTTGGTCGATGGACCAAAAACGAGGCGAAGGCTGATTTTTTTTATATCCCTCCACCAGTTCCGAGTGTCGATATAACAAGCTTACGAGACCGTATCCATGATTTTTGATGACGGGAAACGCGGGTGTTCGCAGGGTCGACCAGTCACGGGGCCTGCGCGAGCAAAACCAACGGCGGCAAACGTTGAAGACTCTCCAGCCGTGTAATTGCCGCCGTCGACTCGGGATCGAAAACATTCCCATCATTCGGTACTGCGGGTTATTTGGGCAGTAATTCTAATAATTCGGTTTTCGTATACCAATACTGGCGAGCTACTTCCGAGCACACAAACACACACACACACAACACCAATGGCAACAAAATCGATGGAGAATTTCATCCACCTTCGGATCTGAGTACGGTAAGCGAATCGAGTCGTTGTACGCGGACAGAAAGTCATGAAAATTATGCAAATTATGCGTGCAGTATTTACCTGGGTGTATAATACGCACTTTGAGTGCATAAGACGCACTTTTTCACAAATTTATATTAATAAACGATTTCTCATACAGTGTCTTCTGATTCCTCGCGTCGGATGGCGTCTCAAATCTTCAGTTGATGAACATTCCTGCTTCTATAAATCGACGGCGTAATCTGCACGAAAATAGTCTAAAAAATTTTTGAATGGAGTGTTGCTGCACTTTTAGTTCGAAGATGTAATCATTAGAATCCTAAGATCTGATGTGGGATTTTAAGGGATTAACCTGATATCTGACGCTTGAGTAAATTTCAAATTATTTGGATGTAATGAAGACACATTTTTCACACTAACACGGGATATTTTTTTCCACGTTTCAGGGGAACAATGATATGATCCACAGCGTTTTATATTCGCTGTGATGCTGCACTCTTCGTTCGAAGATAGAATCGTAGGAATCCTGAGATTTTTTTCCGGATTTTCAAAGCAATTCACCTGAAAACATTGATAATAAAAGTGGATTTCGAATTATTTGGATTTAATGAAATGGCATATCCGTATTAACACGGGATATTCTTTTCCTTGTTTGAGGCGCACAACGACGAGACACATTATATGATCCGTGACGTTTTATAATCGAGTGGATAGTGTATACATTAAGGTAAGCCACGACGAGTGCTTGAAACAACATAATTTTTAAAAACTGATGAATACCGTATATGAGCATATAACACATTCGAGGTTTTTTATGTTAACTCTGAGGTTCTGACTTTCCGCGAGGGGGGGGGGGGGGCTTTTTTTGAATTGCAGTTTTTCTTTTTAGTTCTTTATCCTAGAATATTACAATGCTTGGTTGCTTCACCGTGGTAGAAAGCAGGCTTTTGTTTCGACCAGCACATGCATAGAAATCATCGTCGACAACGAGAAAGTCCGTGATTTATACGTGATGCGTCAGGAGGCATAGGGGTCGTTTATAAAAGTTCCGCAGATAGCTAATCCGGACTGCATTAAAAAAAAAAGAAAAATCACGTGTACGGAGTTTTCAAGAATCGGCTTCCTTTAGGAGCACGCAGTGGTGAGCTGGAGCAAGAAGCACGAGGACGCACATGCAGCGAGACTCGGCCAGACTGCGGCGAACAACCGAAGCCATTATGACGAGTGAATCCGGCCGCGGACGCGGAATAATGATCAACATTCACGGGAATGAGACGTGCTGTGGGTTCCGTGACTGCAGTGATAGAGCACGTTATTGCTACTTGATGTGCGGGCGAGCCATTCATCCTCGTTTATTCAGTTTGCCGTTCCCGGCGATTTCATCCGGCAACCGTCGTCTCATTCCTTGGGCCGCGCTGAAGCAGCTTGAATGCCTGGGTCCCTGACTTGGCCTGTCCGCGTTGCATAGCGCCCGAATGGTTCGGATGCTATTTCGGATTTCCCGACTGAACTTCCGTGGAGGAATTACGGAAACCCTCTTCAACTGGACCCCTGACGGGAATCCCTTATGGACGTCCGAGCATTTTCGGAATGCCTGCGTATAAGTCATCGGTGTCATCGTAACTAGCATAACTCCGGGAATGGCATTCGCTTAGTTGGGTACTTTTTAAAGTTCAAGTTTGTAGTCTGTTCGCCTCGTATGGCACTTCCGCTCGGGGTAAATAATCATCGGACGCCTCTTCTACACAGTGGTGTGTCCATGTCAACATTGTTCGCGTTATTTTGCGTTTAGAATACTTTTTACCGCCGCGAAATGGTGGCCAGATAAATAATACTGTTTTTGTACGATTTCAGAAAGGTCGACGGCAGTTTGATGGAATTCGAACTTCTTGAAAAACGAAGGAATCGAGAGCATGAAAAGGATTTCTGCAGCTTTCCGTGTCCTCGTCAGGCCTTTATTTCAAATTATTTTTTGAATAAAAACAAATACTGTGGCGTAGTTTTCCCGTATATCGACCGCATTTTTCCTATGGAACTTTGAATTATTCGTGGCTTTTTCCTGATTCGATTGTTCTCGGAAATCAGGATGCGGCCTAAATCATCGCATGAAGGGATATTCGACGCCAAGAGAAAATGCTGGCGGGGATAACATCTCTGAGAGTAAGTACATGGTTTGGCGAAGAGGGAAGAAAAACATCAGTGGAAGTTGATTACGCACAAAGAAAACGACTCATAGATTCACTTCGGAGGAAATTTCGCGAAACAAATTGATGCGATTTTTCAAATTGATGTTGAGGTTTGCTTTGCATTTTCAAATTCTTACAAGGTAGCACCAAAAATGGGATTCGACTTTAGAGACGACAACGGGATTTTTTTTTTCCTCGGCATTTTCTCCTTTAGGTTTCCCGGCAATTTCTCAATGTTGGCCTTTTATCGAGACCCTAGTATCACGTACCGTATTTGCTTGAGTACCACGGGCTCACATATACTGTATGTCAGACGCGCACCTTAATTTTTAGACAACGATATTTTGAGAAAAATCAATCCCCGCGTAAGACAGGCGCTCCAGTTTCCCTTGATGCAAACATTAGGAAATTAATGCAGAATACAGTTTGAAATTTCTACTAATAAAATTTGAATGCAGTTATCGTTTCACGTTTTCATTAGCAAGCTTGATTCGCACGTAAAAGGCATTTACAGTACTGTAATAGTATTTTTACTCACATTAGTCACTAAAATATTTATTCGTTCAAATTTCACTGCAAGAATTTTTTTTAAAGTTCGGTGCACAGCACATCAAGATGTACAACATTTGCAGAATAAAATTAATCATTCGCCCTTCCCCCCACTTTTTGAGCTTCATTTTTTATGAAAAAGTTCCGGCGGGACTCGATTAAATCCAAACATCTAGAGGTGCCTGAATCAAAACGCGCGTGCATGAAGGGCTGGCAGTCCGCAACTACCAGGAAGCGCGGAATTTCAAGAATTCACGTAAAAATTCGGTGTTTTGAATAAAAGCTGTTATCCCTGATGCTTTTATACTATTGACCGTACTTGCAAAATTCATTCTGAAATTCGGGCTGAATACAATCCGCTAGATGGCAGGCAGCGTTGTAGATCTGCCCTCTCGACGTGATTCCTATTGAAGTCGACTTACAATCACTGATGGTCCGGAATCGACTGATGCACGCGGAAGTGAGCGCAACTGACTTTCTTACCAACCAAGTGCACTGTGTCCGTTCCCGGAGAGGCTATCGGCTGTCTACGAACCTGGGACACACTATAGCGACGACCGATACCCTCCCGCCCAGGTAGCTTTCGGGTGCGGGTACGTAAATCCGTGTTGACGAATTATGTCTTCTGCGATGTATCTGTATAGCGTCTTGAGAAGCTTGCGTACCAGCAATGTAAGAGGAAAATCTGATCCATTTGGTTATTCAATTGCAGCATTAGTAGTGATATTTGAGAGACTCCTTCCTCTCATGGAACTAATTCAAATCTTAGAGATGCAGTGATTATTGTTCGATCCTTTGCAGTGGAATAAAAAAAAATGCTACAACTGTATTTTATGAAGATAGCACCGATTCTAAGGCTTAATTTTTATTCCCTGGGAATGGAATAGAGTTTCCTTGTGAACCTGCAACGCACACACTCTCATTTCCATCTAAATCATAGGACGCATTTTATAGTTCAACGGAAGCTACGTACAGTATATACTATACAGTACGGTATATGTATTCAAGAGCTTGATTTTCTGTACCTATTTTTCTGTCGTTCTTCTGATCTTAAACGCAATGGTTGAAACATTTAATGACTGACTCAGAAGTACGACTGATTCGTCTTTGGTGGCGGGCCCTGCTGATTCGAGATCCTCGCTTCATTCATGATATCATCGCTGCTGCAGAATCGACAGCATCCCTATTTTAGTGAAAGATCTACGAAGATGATAAGTTTTGGGGTGTAGACTTCATCTAAGTATCGTACACTTGACGCATACTTTTTTTCTTCAAAAATTTGAGCTGTCTGGAAGCGATTACTGCAGATGCAAACTTGAGGTGCAATTCCACATAGGATTTCATAGAAGTTAATATGTCGTCAAACATACGACCCACCCTGCTTTTTCGAGCCAATATGAGCAAAAGATCCGTGATTGACGGCGTTCATCTGCATACTATGTAAAATTGTTCCATCACTCCCCTTTCTAAAGCTAGTCACGGAACTAAGACCAACAGATCAATATTTGAAGTACTGCATATCAATAAAATAAATTTGATATCAGGTTGTTCAAAATTTTCGAAGCTCTAGGAAGGAGTGAATTTAATTTTGATTTTGGATGAGTATTCTCGAGAGTCGAGAAATTGGAAGTAATGTAATACCGCCAAAACCTGTAAAACTAAAAAATGAAATCCCAATTTTTCAAGATGCCCGCGCGATTCGTTTCACGTTGAAAAAATTGGAAATGTAAATCTACATTTTCATCAGTTTATTTGATTTCCAAATCTAAGTACCCGTAGGTAGTTGAGGCTTGATTTTTCTTGACATGTAGCATAATATGATAAGAGTGTTCGCTGTTGAGAGCGAGCTATTAATGAATAATCGTCGTAAATTAAAGTCGTAATATGTTCGAAAAAGAGTGGGAGCATTGTTCGAAGATGCGGTAGCTTAGGGTATTGGATGATCCTCGTTTTTTTTATCTCAGAAAAAATAAAATGCAAAGAGAAATCGTGAGTTCAAGTTCCTTGTTGACATCAATAAGAACCATCGGCAAATGACGAGTATGCAACACAAATGCGGCGCTGACAGACCTTATCTCCGTTTCACTGTTCTGACCACCACATTTGTGATAGATTTATGGGCATCAACATGCGACAAGGACTCGCCGTCGATCTGTTTACTGCCTGTCGCGAGCGTATTACAGCAAACTCTTTCTCACGAAACTAGTACTTCCAAAACTATCACGAAATTCAGAGACAGTTTTTACGGCCAACCGAATCGCTCGGAAAAAACCTCGCGGCAGCGTCACAACAGGAATTTAATTACTGCGGGACAGCCTCATTCTTGGTGGTAATCGTTTCCACGTGTTTTGTTGTTGGAAAATGCCGAGTTGCGCGAGGGAAAACAAGCATTTTCCGCTTGTACTGTTTACAAACTCCGATTTGGCACCGAGGTTTCGTTCGCAAGGCTCTTTCGAGAAATTTTAGAATGATGCGGAATCAGCACCGAGTAAAATTCCGTGTCATTGACTGTCTCTCACAAAATCTGGAGATTGTCTGTCATGTCGGAAACCGGCTGCGACTGGATCCAGTCGCAGTCTAGATATCACACAGATTAAATACAGATACTTTCGTTGAAAGGCTGCGCTTTGTTGGACGAGTTGCAGATGTCGTCTAGCAGCCGAGGTGATTTGAGTCAAAATACGCACAAGTGGGAAAGGCTTCGTTTGCCATCACGTGTCTACACATGCATACGTATACGGAAGCATTTTTAGGCAACAAAAATAATTACACGTTTATAAAAGATTGTGCAGCATTATTAATCATTTTTAATTTACGTTTCAAGAGATCGGAATTTGAAATAATATTCCAGAAAATATAACGACGGTTTCCTCCGTGTTAAAAAAAATGAAAGAAAAATATCACGTGTGCTTCCTTCTCTCGACATCCTTTCGCATTTACTAACTCACACATCCAGTTATAATCACTATTTTGTTTCTCTGTTTTTTTTTTTTTTTTAACTTTTACTTCAAGCAGTGGATGGTGACTAGATGAAATATTCTCAACATATTCATCTTCTGTATATATTTAAAGTATAGTATTACAAGTATGTTTCGCCGAGTTTGAAAGCATGCCAAAGGTATTACAAATTGCGTTTTGGGGATTCAAGGAATTTAACGTCCCATTGAGGCATTTTCTCGGATTGCTGCTGACGTATGTGCACTACTCTTGATTGCTCTTCAGTGAGTTTGCTAATTAATTTCAGAATAAATTTGAATTCTCCGTGTTGCTTAGAACAGCCTCGATATCCGAATAAGAGATGCTGAGGCTCATCGGAACACAAAATTGAAACCGTTGAGATGGATGTTCATCAGAGGCGTGGTTCGCTAAGACAACTTTGCTGAACCTTGATGCATTTTTCTCAGCGTCAAGTCAGACGGATGATTCTTTAGGAAAAGACTTTTCAACCTTTCTGCAGATTGCCCGAGTACGTACAGGCATCTCTTTTTAGAGAAGAGCCATTCTTCATGCATCACTTGGTGGGTGTATCAGTATCTGTCCAAGTGCCACTTGTACAGGGCCCTCCTTGGCTTCAGGACTTCAAGTCCATTGACCAAAACTGTATGTACCTAGCGTAAGGGCATACCAATTTACAGCAGGTGAACACCCTCTACAATGAAACATAGACGTAAAAATTTTAATCCTGAAAATATTACTGTAGAGGAGTTACTTACCAAAACGAGCGTCCGTTGGAAGCATACCAAATTATTTTTACAAAGAAAATTGATGTTGACAAACATTTTCTAGAGAATGGTAACATTCAAAATATTTTATTCAATCAAAAATAAGTGAATTTTTATTTTTATTTGATTTGTCGAATACTTTCCTCTGCTGGTTTTGGCATACGGCAAGTTATTTACGTTGGCGCCCACGTCCATGCCATTACATTTTCAGGGACCGCTATAGAGAAGCCATGCTTCAATAGAAACCTCAGATAGGATCGAAAATTTAAATATTTTCAAGCACGAATGGCGATCTTTCAATTTTCTCACAGACCCGACGAGTGTTGGTGACGTGACCGATTCTCAAGCAGTTGCATGCTCGATATGCTTGTATTGTAATCCAAATAAAGTTGCGGGATGCAAAATTGCGAACCTCAAAGTTGAATGGGTTCGTCACGCGAAGCTTTTGCGTTTGAACTCTTTCTCCCTCTGGGTTGCGAATGTCGATAATTGATGATGACAAGTGAGTGACGCTGGAATGGAAGCGACTTGAACACAAACGCGCCTGTGTTTAGCCCCTGGGTTTTGGAATAACAAGCTAAAACACGTTCGCAAAGCCATCCGGTTCTTTTACTTCCGAAAGGACTATCGGCACAGCTAGCAGTATTTTTACGCGATTTGACTTTGCCAGTGTGGAAAATGCTCTGAAACCTCCGGCGCGACCTATGGTGGAGGAATTCGAGAATATGTCGCAGTGCTGATGACGGAAAACTGAAGCCTTCAAGATGCGGTAAATCATTTACATCAAAATACTGTACAGTACTGTACAGCAGTAAATGAATTCATGCATGGGATTGTAATACATAACACGCAATTCCTGTGAAAAGGGAAAGTAAAGGAGAAGCTGGAGAACATGCTCCCCGATGATTTCGTGATGATTCGCTCGTTTTTGTTTCCTCATTGCTTGCATCTTTTTAAACCGGATTTTCCATCCTCAGACGATGTGAATGTGCGAAACATTTTACAACTAGAATGCGATTTTCATTATCCAGTATGCGCACGAGTTGCATTTTTATCTTCAACAGTTTTCAACTTTATCTGGTCCTTGCAGATTTTGTCCCTCACGCGGAGGCTAAAAATCAGGGTGCGGCCTATAATCTCATTAATGCGGCATCTTCAATGCCCCACCCCAAAAACTATTGGCCAAATCTACAAAAAGTAGAAGTATAAAAGGAACATCGCACCTGTATTATTGCAGCCACTCTACGTGTATTGCAGTAAAGACCCTGTACGGTACTTCGGAAAAAGCTCCAATGAAGCCGATACAGTTTATTCGATAATAAGCTGGCTAAATGGCGGCAAAAATGAAAATATTTTTTCATCGTCATCGGATACTTGCGTTGTCCGATGAAGCGGAAATGCTCATCGGACGACGCAGGAATCTTCCTGACAGTGTTGAAAATATATCTTCAGTTTATTTTCGAAATTCCCAATCAGCTGGCCTGATCGACTCTGCACTATAGGCATTCGGAGTGTTTTCTGAAGTACTATACCGTCCAGTACTGCATTTCGGTTCAGCTAATTAAACTATGGACGTAAAATTAATCCACTGAACAAGCCAAGAGAGGAACATTCTGAAACTGCTGGACTTCCTACTTTTTTCGTCCCGCTGGCATTGGCTGGCAAAAATAAGTTGGACAGGGAGAAAACGCTCGTCGCAGAGATCGCTGGAGTTGATAAAAAAACCCAAGTAATTCAGCAAGTCTCCCTGAAGAAATAAGGTCCTGCGCCCCGGAAAATGGCAAGGACGGCGAGAGGCTCTATTCATCCTGCAGGTACTTGGACGAAGAATAATGAGAGGCGTTGCATTAGGTAGCTGAAGCAAAATTGAATTCTGCCGCCGCGGGCGAAATTCGCACGCCGGCGACATAGATTCGCGGCTCGACGCCAACAGCTGACCGGATCCTGCTTTTGCGTCTACGCCACTCACACTTCCGAAGCACGGTTTTATTTTTCGTCCCCAGATTTCATCCAGTCTTAGTAAGCGCTACATCTCGTCCACTGTTGAAAAATCGGCACTATCATTCACGTAATCTGCAGTCTGAAGCATACGGTGACAGGAAAAGGGCACTCTCGAGGAAATCGCACAGAAGAACAGCATCACCCGGAAGAAAAAAAACGAACCGATGACATATTTTTTACGGGATCAAGCTGTTTTTTTCTTTTGAATCTTCTTCTTGTTTCTTAGTTCAAACATAATTTTGAAAGTGAGATGAAATAAAAGCTTCAAGTACCCTCGGAAATGCTCTGCGTATATATGTAATGGGTATAATGATGACCTATGCTTGGTTCATTTTTAGTGAATTCCTTTCGTTACTGAGGTTCGCACTCTTTTATTTTGTGCACTGCGTTTTTTATAAATTATGATACATTATCTTTTTCCTGAGAAGCTAAACTCAACAGGAACTTGAATTTAATTCCTAAAAACCACACAAGGAACGAGAGGTATGATTCATTATTGAGGCTGTGGCGAATGAACTAAGAAAGCCTAGATTTAGGGTTAAGCATGAACCATTGGAACAATTGTTATGTTGTCAAACAAACTAACGGTAGAATGTTGAAAGTTCGTGAAGGATTTTCCTGGATTTCGAACATTCTTTAATTAATTCCAGAATGCTGTGCGTGCATACATTTTATTTCTGAGTTTTCGAAGTTTTCTGAGTTTTCGAAGAGACTTTCAATGAATTCCAAACAGAATCACGTTTCTGCATTTACCAGATCAAAAGCCGCGTCCCATTGTATAGACCGAAATATATTCCCAGGAAAATCTGTCTTGAAAATGCAGATATAAAGAAGAGCAAGGTGTAGTGATTCTTTTGAGATGAAGGTCTGTTGGAGACATTTTGACTCTCGAAGGATGGAAGGAGCTTCGATTTTTGATCGAATGCGTTTTGCGAATGCCTTCATCATTGTTTTGACACATGTCAGATAATCTCAAGTACTGTACTGTAAGTGCTGTGAATTCGCGACTACAGTGTTGGCGTACCTTTGAATATCCCGATAATCTGCCGTATCCGAGTCTTCCACTCATGTCTTGTGGGCAAAAATATCGTGAATATGGTAGAGAATCGCGAATTAACCCTGGTCCAGTCCCAGTATAATAATAGGGGTAAATTATTTACATTCTTTCTAAAAATAAAATAAAATAATATAAAAGAGAGAAGAAAGCAGAAAAATGTAAACTTCATTGGAGCTGGCGAGCAAAACGTGATGAAAGTAGAGCGCTGCCGCGTTTGCTTCAAAAAATTAGATAATTTGCACGCGCAATGCCGGAAGACGGGTTTTCTCCTCGAGCCTCCGCAAAAAACGACCGGATATCAGTACTCAGCAGGGTGTGTCCAGAATTTTCTGCAGGAAACGCTCATCGAATTGCATAGAAAAAGAGAGACGACCGCCAACTTTTTCGAGTCTCGCTGAAGAAATCGATGGCTCGGAGTGTGTGGTGGGTCCGCCCTTCAAACGACATCATCGGCGTCGTCGCGAGTGCAAATCAACCGCAAAGACGCGTCCGAGGCTGATCTGGAAACACCCCGAGCTCATCAGCGACTCGCCTTTAAATTAATGCTAATTCCGGGTCCGCAAGAGCTCGAGAGACACCGCATTCTTGGTCCTGCCCCGACGTTGGGTTCAATCGAACCCGACGTACCAGCCCGAAGCCGACGTCACGAGCTTGACGTTCCAACGATCCGATCCAAGAACCACCCACGACTCACCCGGTGTTCTTTCGTCTTGATCCGCGCTCATGCTTCAAATCGATAATAAATAATTGTTCGGTACAGTTAGAGCATTGGGGGTTTCGACCTTTTCTCTGGAGTGTATGATTCTGAAATTTTTACGTCACCATCACCGTTGATGACAAAGTGCCATTACGGATATTGCCGAAAACTTGCTTACAGAGGTTTATTTCACATTCCACGCACTAGTTTTGTGCGAACCAGGGTCTTTTTTTCTTAGAAGAAAGCACACTTGTCATCGTGACATCTGTTCTTTAAAGGCACGTAAGACGTACCGGTAATTTGACGAATGGTAGGCGCATTACAATTAAATCAAAAGGTCCTCAAACGTGACATTTAATTTTCTGAATTTAACAGAAGGGAAGACTCTTCATTTTCTTTCGCATTCGAATGTTCAATTAAAAAAAAACGGAATTTGCATTCCCTTCAACGTAAAAGAAAATATTGATCGAAGATTTGATTCTTTAAAAAAACATTCATTTCCTTTTTCATGAAGTATTCGCTCTCTGACTCGTAAAATATTTCCAATTTTGAAATCCGTTTTCTACGATGGCGACAAAAATTTAAATTTCAGAATCTTAATTTAGGTTCCAAATACTATGATGAATCATGCCTACTCAAGAACGGTCGGAAACTGAAGAAAGTTTAATTTTTAACTGTCATTCAAGATTTATTTTGCTGAAGAAATGGAATTTTTAGCTTGCCGTAGTTAGCAGCAGATTTCCTCAAATTATTATGCTCTGCGCTTTTCTCCACATGTTTCTTTTCACGCAAAAAAAATTCAGAAAAGATAGACAGTGACGTTCGAATTTTCTTTCGACGAAGAGAATTTGCTCTTCCTGGCTATTATTACATTTCATGTTATGCGTGGAAGACAAACGAATGCACCAGCAATAATTTTTCTTGCTGCAGATAAAATGAATGACTGCACTCATTATTCTCCGTAGAACTTGTACTGTACTCGTATACCGGTCAGAAAAAAATGGCTAAAAAAAGGGAAGAGGGAAAAAAGTACGCGAACTATATCAGAAGAATACAAATGCACTCCACGTGGCGACCCGATGCGCTCCTCGCTGGCATAAAACGACGAGCGTCTGTCGCTTGCTGATAAAACAACCGGAATATTTCGAAGTTAACCCCATAAAATCCAACACCTTTTCTCCTTTGTCGACTTCTAAATTGCGATGCAATTCCCGTACCGAATGACCCGAATCCCTTTTTGAACAGCGCCTCGAAGAAGATTACCCTTTCGCAAAGTTGAATATACTCCGTAGAGATGGAAATCTGATTCCCGTTGCATTCTCATTGATTGTTTAATCTCGACGCTAGGAATTCGGAGAAATTACTGTATAATGAAAACATCAACCAATAAACAGGGAGAAAGAACGAATCTTTGGCAGTACAGATGGCAGAGAACATTGATTTTGTCAGACCATTCCGCTGGTTTGAAATCAAATCGCAAAATTAAATTGTTAAACTCTGAAAGTTTACTTTTTAATAGGGATAGAATTGAATAAAAAAATGTAGGGTGCTTCTCGAAAACTTGACGAAATTCTTGGGTCGTTCAAGGAATGATTCCCAAGTTTGCACTCGAAATGAAGTTCTTCGGGTATCCGAGTCTCTGAGTCAAAACCCTCCAAGCAATTGTGGAATCAATTACGAGACTTCAAGCAAACCCGAGTTCATATATACTAAAAAATTGTATTATCTCTGCAGTGCTGACTCGGATAAATTAGTGTTCACTAATCAATTTCCTTGGACTCACTTCAAATTCAGCAACAGCAAAAAAAAACCTTTTTTTTCAGCAGAATATGGTCGTCATATCTGTGAAAATTCCAAACATTTTTTCTACTAATTTACAGTACTGTTTATGGAAATGTGGAAGCATAGGGAACTTCCGCCAAATACTGCACTTGTATTTTAAGTAACGTATGCCCTTGCAACACCAAGTCGTTGAGGGAACTTCGCTTCGAGAGTATTTGACCGTCTCCAGTTCATTTTTCATAGAAGTCTAGTATTTAATTTTTCAACTTCATGTTATTTGATGGGGCTTTTGGCTACGTTCAACAAAATTTCGCTGGTAATAGTTGCAATTCCCGTACCGAATGACCCGAATCCCTTTTTGAACAGCGCCTCGAAGAAGATTACCCTTTCGCAAAGTTGAATATACTCCGTAGAGATGGAAATCTGATTCCCGTTGCATTCTCATTGATTGCTTAATCTCGCCGTTAGGAATTCGGAGAAATTATAATGAAAACATCAACCAATAAACAGGGAGAAAGAACGAATCTTTGGCAGCACAGATGGCAGAGAACATTGATTTTGTCAGACCATTCCGCTGGTTTGAAATCAAATCGCAAAATTAAACTGTTAAACTCTGAAAGTGTACTTTTTAATAGGGATAGAATTGAATTAAAAAAAAATTTAGGGTGCTTCTCGAAAACTTGACGAAATTCTTGGGTCGTTCAAGGAATGATTCCCAAGTTTGGACTCGAAATGAAGTTCTTCGGGTCTCTGAGTCAAAACCCTCCAAACAATTGTGGAATCAATTACGAGACTTCAAGCTAACCCGAGTTCATATGCAATACAATATACTGAAAATTTTTATTATCTCTGCAGTACTGACTCGGATAAATTAGTGTTCACTAATCAATTTCCTTGGACACACTTCAAATTCAGCAACAGCAAAAAAAACCTTTTTTTTCAGCAGAATATGGTCGTCATATCTCTGAAAATTCCAAACATTTTTTCTACTTATTTACAGTACTGTTTATGGAAATGTGGAAGCATAGGGAACTTCCGCCAAATACTGCACTTGTATTTTAAGTAACGTATGCCGTTGCAACGCCAAGTCGTTGAGGTAACTTCGCTTCGAGAGTATTTGACCGTCTCCAGTTCATTTTTCATAGAAGTCTAGTATTTAATTTTTCAACTTCATGTTATTTGATGGGGCTTTTGGCTACGTTCAACAAAATTTCGCTGGTAATAGGATACGTGGCAGGNAACTTCGCTTCGAGAGTATTTGACCGTCTCCAGTTCATTTTTCATAGAAGTCTAGTATTTAATTTTTCAACTTCATGTTATTTGATGGGGCTTTTGGCTACGTTCAACAAAATTTCGCTGGTAATAGGATACGTGGCAGGAAAACAAGCGGAACGTCGATCCGCATCAATGTGTTCCTGCGTTTATTTGGTTTCCGGGCGAAAGGGGTACTTACTCTAAATATTCTCAGCGATTTTCGAATCGTGTTCCACTTACAGCCCAAGCAGCTGCTTTCGGAAATCCTCGATTACCTCGTTCTGCCCGATTGCTGCGCTTCCGTGAGGACATGGACGGAATTGCTCCTTCGGCAAGTTCAAATAAAACGCCTTCATCGCTAAAGACTATGGGAGGAAACAACTGACACTCTGGTTCCATGCTGCTCGAAGCGCATATTACACACACTCGCACTGAAATTGGGCCGTTGTCGGGCAATCTTTGTTTTTCCTGAATAAAAAAAAAAGCGGGTGAAAATTCATCAGCGACTTTTCGAATTTCGCGCACCGAAAAGCCCAAGATATTTGCTGGGTCTCGGGCGAGACGAAGATTGTAACGAGCAGGTCATTTTTCCGAAACGCGACGCCAGAAACCGATTAGCACCATAGACTACGGTACGCCTTTTGCTCATCAGCGACAGTGAATTACTTTTTACTAATTGGCTCAGCCGGTAAGAATAGAAAGGGTGTGAAGTTCCAGAGTTACAGTTTGTTATCATCTTGGATCAGCATTCCGTTCCGCGACAGCTTCATTTCCATGTCATGCTAGTGAAACCATGAAAAAAAGCTCCGGAATTCTTTTTGGAGATTTATACACGGGTGTCAAGCGCGGATAAAATCCAAGGGGACTATCTCCATAAAAATACGCAAGGTGAAAATTAATAATTTCGTTGTACAAAGTATTTTGCTGTAGAGGAACTGTTTATGATCTAATCAAGGTCTACTAAAATTAGAAAAAAGTGTCCCCTCGGGATAATTGTTTTAAACAATATCACTGCGAAGTAAGCCGTTGAGGGAGATGGTTTATACGTTTTGAGTCTATATAATTGGTGTACATAAGCAAGGTTTTTTTTACTGTAAGAAAGATTTGTGTAAAAAATATATATTCAGCGCCATTGCTGGACAAATTCAACGTCAGAGAATTGCAATGAATCCATTCATACTGTAAAGGAGATGAATTTTCATTTCTGTGCATCCAAATATACTGTATACGGACATAATACGGCGAGAAGCACTTCCAAGACTTTCTCATCTGTTTTCCTCGCTGGATAGGTTCAATTTTGTTTTACAACCAAAACACGGGTTGATGCATAATACTGTACTGTGCATGCAACTGCAACCATATCCTTCGACAAAAAAGTTCCAGGTTACAACAAGTGTCTGGAGCTGAACACGTATCTCCATCGAAATTAATAATGTGAAATGAAATCCTAGTTACCCCTTTTTTCCCTTATTTTCGGCTCGAAAGTCCGCAAAAATTCGACAATGTTCTTGATCGATGCGGTGGATTCTGCAGGCATGCACGGAAAAAGATAAATATCAATTTTTTTGGGTTTCCGCGGAATCAAACCCGCTTCCGTAGACACAACGTGTCAGCGACTGGTTGGTAGCGAAGTATTGTTCTTCTGTCGGGGATACAAGAATGCGATTCTTCTTCAGTCCTGTTTTATGGCTTTGATTGAAGAGATCATCTTCGACTATTTCTGCACTCGATCGAAAAGCTAACGTTTCAAATTTTCTTGGTGGTTTGCATTCTGAAGCCACGGAATCGTTACGAATCACGAAAGATAAAAAACCACTCTTTTTAATTCGTGCATTCTCTTAGCGTGGAAGCTCCATGGTAAACCGGTTCAACGATAGTGCTGGCAATCTTTCCAAAAAGGTCGTCTAGTTCGAGTTGGAGGAAGAAATTAAGTGTTTTTAAAACGTCAATTAAATTAAAATCCGCTGAGATGTGCATCAAAGACTTGGAATGCATCTTACTTTCTTAATAACGCCCTTGATACAGACTCGTCCATTTCGTCTTGATACTCTGAAAAAAAAACCTCTGAAGACTCTCTTGAACGACAAAAATCTCTTATTTTCATTCTGTTATAATTCTCGATAGTTATACGAGCATAAATTATCCGTGCTAATGACGACCAGCCGCGTTCTTCGAGGTACTGTAGTTGAACAATAGGGTTATTGAAAAAGAAGACAACAATTTTACTCAGCATTGACCTGACGTAATAAAGATCAAAATTTTAATTCCAGGACAAATTGAATCGTTGGTCAGTGTGTTCCAAGGGAGTCACTTCGTGAAATATTTTTTAGGGTCACAGATAATTCTAGCTCTGATAATCGCGATTTCATTCAACTTTTCCAAATCCGGTACATGATGTCCATGCGACAAAAATTACTGTATCCATGCATTTCTAGGCAGCACTTTCTTTAAGACCTAGAAAGCTCCTTGCAAAAACATCTTTCGGAAAGTTAACTGGATGTGGCCTCGGATGGGATTTATTTGACAGCTTAGATAAAATTAACCTTCACGTCCAACTCTACAAGCTCCGAGCCACGTTCATTTTTTCTCAAAATGAATCTGTTATTCTCTTCGTACTGAAAAATTCGTTCAATTAAAACAATTTATGTTTCCCACCAATATTCGTTTCTTAAAAAATTTAAATTTTGGCAGTGTATATTTTAGCTTTTTTCCTGAATCTTATTGCAGCTCAAAATGGGTACGCGGCCTGAACCCGCGTTTATACTAAGACGACGATGTTGGAAAGAATACTGACTTATTATTACGCATCCTCAAGAATTATTCAGCAAGGTGGATTCCGCAATTGAAACCGATGCTCGCGGAGAAAACGGCGTCCTTTTTATCTTGTTCCGAGAAACAAAGCAAAAAAACGCAGCGTTCTCTCGAAACGAGAATAGCTAGAATGTCGAGGTGGATATTCTCGTACGCATCAGCTGCAACGAGCATCCTGAACAAAAGCGTGCGTGCTGCACTTCCGTTCGCGTCAGCGGGACGACGTGTGAACCCCCTCGAGGGAGGAAGTGTCACGTAGCTAGGTATCCGGGAAAACAAGAGATCATCGGGCCTAGAAAACGGATGCACGTCGTTGCGACGAAGACCCCGTGGGATCAGCAGGAATGCCGGAAAAGGATTTCCGTCCGTGTTCCGCGTCCCAGAATCCGTTTCGTCGACGGGTTTCTGAACTTCTTCATTTCCTCGATCCAGCGGCGAAACCTGAAACAACACGAGTCATGCGGGAACTTGGGAAGAAGTAAGTTCAACTTCCATAATCAGTACTGCTGCTATTGATCATCCCGTTTGTAGGTCGTAGTGCCATTGAATTCCAAAGCCAATGAAATGATGATTATCGTTTATACGAAAATGAAAAAACTAAACTCGATGTTGAAAATCTTCAACTTGGGAAACATTGAGTTAAACTTCCATCGCATCGTTCGTGTGGTTTTTGAAAATCCCATAGGTCGTGCAGCTATTGGATTCTAAAGCCAACTCATTTTCAGCAATTCTACGGAAATTAAACAACAATTATATGGTCAAAATCCACAACTTGGGACGAAAACTTCCGTAAATTTCTGTGCGGATGTTATTCATCCCGTGTAGGTCGTGCAGCCTTTGAATTCCAAAGCCAAGGTACTTCCGGCATTCTTATCAAAATTGAAGAAAAATCCTTCGTTCGAAATCCGCTGACATGACCGAAGATTAAAAAAAAAATCAAGTCCCCGAAGGATGGATCCGATCTGTCCTCATTGATTCAAAGCCTAATTCTTCTCAAGGCTTGAGATGGAGCACATCATGTCCTAATTCTATACCGTGCCTGCTGGAGAAAAGCGTGAAGAGTACCCATCGAGAAATGATTCTCCTGGCTCACTTTAGGGCATTGTGTCTTCTGCTACTTTCTACAGATTTTAAATAAATGGGCTGTATACCATGGGAACAGTGACTGCAGATTGAAGAAAGGATGAAAACGAGTATTTAACGAAAATTCATCTTCAAAAAATTGAAGAGCTTTTGGTTAGCGTGGTATTTTCTGATTACTTTCCTCCTTTGAAGTCTTGCACGAATTTAGCGAAGCACTCTGACTCCGAAATGTTAACGAGGGCTCCTGGATTAGCACTTATAAATTTGTCCATTGATCCCAAACGATAGTCGCCATTTATTAGTTGACCAAAGCTGTTGAGTCGTCGAATTCGGTTTTCATTGTTGCTAGTATGCTTTGATTTTGAAAGGATAATTTTTCTTATCAAGCAAATGCATTTAAATCACACTACTTGATCGTGAAGTATGGAAGAAGACGGCGGATGAAATTCAGCATCGTTCGTCGGAACGAAGACTCGAATCAGGTCGATGACTGGAATTGATGCGGAAGTCGGGCAAGAAATTTCCCCAAGGATGGTGACAACCGCTGGGGTCTCCATCTAGAAAGGGAATCGAACTATTCTTCCGGGGACACGAAATTACGGGCAATTTGTGATAGCATGCGGAGGCCTTGCATTAGAAAATTAAACTTTAATAATCTGAAATAACGATTGCTTCGACATTGCGCAGTACCTCAGCCATGTTCTACTATCGTTCTAGAGCTGCTTTTGGAGCAGTTCAATCCCATATGCATGCGAGTTAGGTACATATTTGTCTAAATGACTCCATCTCAATATCTTATTTATATGTAAAATATGGCCAACGGATGCAAATGGAACTTGCGGATCAAATCATTAGGAAACCTGAATTTGACGGCATATTTGCGCCTATTACGCGAGATGCTATCTGTTGAATCTCACTTGGATAATCCTGTAACACAGACGTTCTTGATCGCCGGACGAACTGTTCCGTCGATTTAAATTAATTTCAAAATAATGGTGAATTAAATCCATATTTTGTACTACAGTCCATGTGGTAAAATGCGTGTTGAGAGTGGGTCTCACCGCTTGCCTATTTTCAGCGACAACATCCTATGATCGAAAGAAAAATACCTCGACCTTTCCGGAATATCGCTCAGCGAATGGAGAAAGACAATTTTCTTCCTATTCTTTCGAAGTCGAAAAAATATGATTGTTATTGAGACTAATTCGATCAAGTGCGGCATTTCGATGAGCAGTTTTCTTTCTCGGTTACAGTATTTGCAAATCTTCCATTTTCTTCAAAAGTATAAATCCCGATTTTTCCGGAAACGAACTTGAACTTGACAAGCATACTTTCTGTGGACAATTCGGATTCGAAAGTGAAGAAAAAAAAGTTTCATGAAAGGTTTTTGTTTCGAGGCGTCTGAACTGGGAATGAAATGAATTCCGGAGGACGAGTTTCAGACCGAATGCAGTCCTCGGCAGTGAACAATGCCCATGAACCTCGTGGCAAGAACGGTGGCGCATAATTTCCAGGCGCAGCGCGTGGCTTCAATTCAGGCCCGTCTTAATGACGCCTTGTAGGAAGCAGAGGAGAAAACAAAAGGCTCGGAACAAGATCCCAGGCGACAAAACCATTGCGCAAACAATAAATTCCGGACCTTCCCTTGCGAACCGGAAGTAAGATTTTCGTGGCTCTCTGCTAAACGGGCTCCTCGATTTTCCACGCGAGCCACCAAGAAAAGAGAGCGAGAGAGCGCTGAAGAGAGAGCTCCGAGATCGATGTTGCGTCCACGTGGAGGTTTTGCCTTTTGCTACCCGCTAGCAATAAACCGCGTCCTTTTCTTGATGTCCTATTTGCTTTTCTTTTCCCCTTCAGCAAACACTTCTGTTCGCATCCCAACCATGTTCCTCCTCGTTTCCTCCTTTTATTTTCCCCTCCATGCTTTTCTTCAGAGGTACCGCGTGCGGAATCATTTCCCTGTTCTGCACGTTCGAGTGCCAATATCTTCCCCGGGATATCCCATGTGCCGCACGAATCAGGTGCCATACCGTGTCTCAAAGCTTCCGGGAGCATTTCTGAACACTTGTCCCTTTTAGCTCCAAATTATTTCCTGAAAAAAGCCGGAAAAAATCTGGCAACCGTCAGGAATACCTTTTAAGCCATCTGCTGTAACGAGAGAAAAATCCACGAGAAAAGTAGCCTAGCGAAAAACAATTAATAAGTTTTCCTAGATTAAACTTCTGGGTTTCTTTTTTCGTCGGGCAAAGAATGGTTTCAAAAGGAGATTCAAACATGTTTTTCTGCATCCCGCTGATAATTCATTGAAAATCAGAAGAAGGAAAGTATTAACGGACGTGAGCGTTTGCTTCAAGTTGCGCGCCTCTGAAATCATGCTTCACTCTAGAAAACAAAAGAGACCAGATTTTCATTGTAACTCATTCTATTTCCGGTTCAGGCTTCTCAAAATATGGATTATCCATTGAAACAAAAGATCATACTTCCACTGGATGCTTTCCCCCGTTTATCTTCTCGTCAGGTTGTTTCTTTCTTTTCG
>CAJPEX010000063.1:142603-215996 GCA_905338405.1 Notodromas monacha | reverse complement strand
AAGAATTAGCCCGATTTATGAATTAAACATGGAATGTCCTCATTATCTTCGCCGCTTTTCTGGGAAGCACCGAGCGGAAAACTCAAAATACTTTTGAGCACTGAAAGTGTGCGGGATCGATGAAGCTCACCACATTATTCGGAATAATTATTGAAGACAAATGAACAAAAATCTCTTCCATTTTCTTCTTGAAGAAAATTCATAAGCAAATTCAATTCAAGGAATATCTACTTCGTTTTATAATTTTGCATAAACCGGTTTTGCAAGTGAAATTCTATTGTAAGTAGCTTTAAAAAAAATTACTGCTCCTGGAAAATGCTTTGAATCAAGCTTGCTTCTCAATGAAGATAACTCGAGTTTATTCTTGAAATACGAAGCTTTCATATTCGTAAAAAGACGCCCTTTTTAAATGAAATACCAGTTTCTGGAGTAAAATCAGTTTTTTCGGTGATTGTACTTCATTTTTGCCGGCTTCTTTTGTAATATTTTCCATCCCTTGTCTTAGTCTAGTGCAGATAATTTTTAAAAATATTTATTTCAGCAATCAGAAGTGTATTCCTGTAATTATCGGCGGAATGGGGTTTGGATTTGTATCGTAATGAAAAGCCATGTCTGCGTATTTCTGAATGCAGCATACCTATCATACACTACTGACTTCCGCTAAATTTTCGTTCGTTTGTTGTGTGATACTTTTTATATGTTGGATCGAATTTTGTTTTAATGTGAGTGCATACGATTTTTTTTTTGTCGGGACGAAGACATTCTATTGTTATCATTGCATTCGTTGGAACACAAATTTTACTTCAACTAAATAAAAAAGAACGAGAAAAGCGGAAACTAGGTCACCATTCCTTAAATCTCGAGCATCAGAACTTTTCGACGTAAGACGCGAGGCGTTTATTTCTGTAAGTACTGAAAGTGTTGCACAAGAACCAGGAAGTTGACGTAGGAACTCAAGTATGGTGTAGTTCTTCAAGTTCCACTGTCATAAAGTTGACAGCCGTGTCGTTGCCTTGTTGACTGACGCATTTGACGAGATTTGTCCACAATTTTCCCGAAAACGTTCATCTTTTCACCGAGTCACGGCTCATTCTGACGGAAATTCTTCGGGAAAATCCGTGTTGAGTTATGGTTTTGATCTGAAGTGGAAAACCGGGAAAATTTTTGTCCACGCTTGAGAATTACCAAGTTTTGGATAGCTATGATCAACGAGAGAATGAGTGCTTGTTAAGCTACAAACGACCGCTGGTCGTAAAATCCCATATTTTCTAAACTAGAAAATGGCTGGAAATGGAAACTCAATATCATTCTAAGGCTACCTTAGCTGGAATATTCCATATCCTTCAAAGTTGGGTTTCTCCTTTCCTCTTCCTTTTTTTGGCACTTCTAACTTCAATCTGTTACTGTCAAGAACTCGCAAGTACAGTATTCAAATCGTGCTACTAATAACTTTTGATTTAGACCAACTTTATAATACGGTGTCAAGTCACCGCGGTTGTAGCCCAACCAAATTCTCGTGTTTTATTTCCTATTTTTGAACATACCCTTCTTATTCTTGACAGGCAGGGCCGACATTCAAAATGTGAGCGTTTCGCAACTTTTTTCTGAAAATTCTTCTCCACTTGGTGATCCTTGAAACATAACGGTTATCAATAAATAATTAAAATTCGAAAACGTTTGAAATTTATTTGAGCGGGCCTGCTCATAAAGTAAGCTTGCATTGAAGCTTAAAATTTTTTTTAAAAGAATGATCTCCTTTAGTTCTTTTGATGCATGAAGAACTCTACATTTTCCATGTAACGATGGTCATAAAAATGCCTGTTAATCCCGCCTTTGTTGAACAAGAATGTAGGGTTCACCTTGAGAGCAACTCGTGTGAAAGCATGGTAGGAAATATAACACTGTCACTTGGACGCAAAACTGGATGACAAACATAATTTTCAAATCCATTTTCGGGCCAAATGGTTTCAGTTGAAATCACTGAAGTTGAAATTGAGGCGGGAAAAAGTTAAGAGGGCTTCACGAACATGCATTGGACTAATCCTCGGACATTTTCAGAAATAGTCTTGTTTACTACCTTTAAACGACGAGGCATTGAGACTTGAAAGATTTGTCGAAATATCCTCATTTCTTTGTTCAGTTCCACTCCAGTTGGCTGCCGACCGACTATTGTACCTTGCTCCAACAATTGCTGCAGTACGTGGCTGACCATGTATAAATCTTATCCGAGTTTTCGAGCGGAACTGAAGTGAATATTGCCTTGATAATACTTCAAATGAAAAAAAAGATACGTGTGCATTAAGAACACTATTGCCACTAAAGAAAAGGATACCTTATCTTTAAAAGAAGGGTTGTGGTCATAAAATACAGGATGGCCCAATATTTAACTCGATCATTTGCTGGACGTTCAATTGCTCTATTCGAGTTCTGCTTCACACTACTCCATTACCAACTGGAATTACCTTTTTATGCAGTTCCCGTTCAAGTGTGTCGAAATAATTGAGCTGCGTTCAATCCGAATTGGCAATGCTGCGCATTCTCATGACTTCGTTCAGCCGAGCACATAAATACAAGTGTTCATTATATTGAGAATAATTTATTTTCCAAATTGTTCCGAAAAAATCCTGTTGCCGCCAACTGCTCATCATGTACTTGGAAAAGCTGTGTATGCTTGGAAGTATGGAAGCTATAAAAGAATTGATTGAAAATTCCTTGAAGTCATTTTAATGCCTCAAAGATTGCAAGAACAGATCAAGTCGTTGAGTAAAACTTGTTTGTTTACGGTGTAAAGGGAAATGCTCAGCGAAAAGACCTCTAGGAAAATTATTTTTAAAAAGAGTAAAATACGTTAGTCTCATTTCTTCTCCTTCCTGGTTCCAAGACGAGAGAGTCTGCCAGTTTCTCATTTTGTGATTGACCCTCGATAATGCAAGCCCCCCTTTGTCGAATTTTTTTTAAAGTCCCTGTTTGAATTCCATTCGACTCGAAGCAATGAGAAGTTCTCTAAATAACTCGAAATTTCTGGAGGCCTTTTGGCTATTATTTTATTAGAACAAAAAAGGGAAAAGCAATAAACAATTAAATTGACGGGTTTTGAAAGGAAGACGAATTGGGCGATTGAACCCTTGCCTCCGAGTTTAGCATCCTGTCGACTCATTTAAAAAAGCAATTACAATTTCGTGTAATTCTTTTTTTTTTTCAGGAAAAATGCTTGTGATCCTAAATCAAAGCCCGTCCCTTGACTCGATTTTTTAAATTTTCTGCTGGTCCCTTGAAGAGGTTCGACTGCCTTTTCTTTGTATTTTTTTTAATGTGCAGAATGTAAAATATATTGATTTCAATTTCCAGGCGAAGGGGGAGAAAGTGAGTGTCGATTGGCTCGAAGCGTTGGACGAATTGAACATCAAGGAAACCTATCCCGAGCTGCTTCGGTTCTACTGGGCCCCGTTGATTTGCCTGGGCGTAGGCTTGGCCTTGGTCATTCTACTTCCGTTCTCCTGTCTCGTTTTCTTCCTGTGTCGAGCTTGCGGCAAATGCGGCAAACGAGCCTACGATATTGAGGAGTTTGAGGAGAAGGGGGATGCGTGCAAACGCGGCTTTCTCAATCTGCTGCTTCTCGTGGTCATCGTTTTCCTGGCGTAAGTTTTTCTCCCTTTTTTTTAAATAAAAATAATAATTATTATTATTATTCTTTCCATTGTTGTTGGAAGGAAATGAGTTCCTGCTTTCACCGGAAAGCTGCATACATTTTCTTGTGATCGGAGACTGAATTTCCGCTGTTGCGCAAATTTTATTCTTTTCCCCATTGGCAAGACTCGGGGAAATAACGTGCTTAAAACATTGAGTGTCGAAAGTAGTAGAAGTACCGATTATTACTTTTGCGGTGCGAGTGGTTTAGATTTCAGGGTAGGAATAGATTTTGAGGGACATATTCCATCGCTGTCAGGTAATGTTGCAATTGGGGTAGTTTAAGCCGGTTTGCTTTGGACCAGTGTTCCCCCAACCTTTTTGGGCCCGCGGAACGCTATATTTCCAGAAATTGTTTTGTGGACCGGTAAAGTTGAGTTTCATGAAATTTTTGTACAAGTCGAACCTCTCGAAGTCGAATTTCAAGGGACCTGAAAAAAAATTCGACTTAAAGAGATTTTGACTTCGGGAGGTCAGGAATTTTATAGGTTGGAACTGCAATACAAAACCCTTTTTTCTGGAAAACTTGGAAAAAATATTAATGGAGATATTCTTAAGCTTAAATGGCTTCTTAAATGAGTTGAAGGCTGCTGAACTTGGAGGCAGGGGTTTATTTTACCAATTAAGTCTTTCACTTCCTTTAAAATGCATAAGTTTCTGTTTTTAATGCTTTTTTCTTTATTTTTTTTCTTCAAATAAATAATGGCCAACAGGCCAAAGAAAATTCGACTTACAGAAAGCCTTTGACTTAGGAGGTTTTTTATGCATTGTTTTCAAGGGGATTCAAAGGGAATCTGAAAAAAAAATCGACTTAGGGAGGTATTGGACTTGGAGAGGTTTCGAGTTATCGAGGCCTTGTAGTATCAAAAAAGAGTTTTGCTTGAAAGACTTTATGACAGACGTTTGAAAATTTTCTGCCTTTTTGCAAAAATTAAAAACTGATGAAGCAGCTGTATACTGTAATGTCTTCAAAAAATATGAAAAAATGGAATTAATTATTTCAGCATATAAAATTTTTTCCCAAGTGCTATTTGGAGAAAAGCCAACTTTTTTTTTTTTAATCAGATAAATTAAATTGCGATTGTCTTTCAAAAATTTCAAAGAAAGAGAACAAACTTCATTGCTACTTCTGATAAATTTACTATGCTGCAGGAAATGTTCCACGGACCTGCAAAAAACTTCTGCGGACCGACGTCGGTCCGCGGACCACGGGTTGGGGAATACTGCTTTAGAAAGTTTGTCTTTTCATGAATTAAATTAAAGGGCGAGAAAATAGTTTCAGCGCGTTTTGATTATGAATAAATATTCGACAACTTTTTGATGATGTTCCGTGCTTCAATTGTTCAATGTATATACTGTACAGTATACAGTATAAATATTTTTTTAGCTTTTCTGATACCGAGATGCAGCAATTGGATCATGGCTTTTTCATTTCTAGGTTTGGAGCTGTGGTCGTTCTCGTGAATGCCCAATTTGTTAAGGAAGGCTGCGACGAACTGCCGCCGAAAATGCGAGATTTTGTAGACGGGATCAACACGTACATGAACAGGAGTGCTCGAGAAGCCCGAGTTCTCATGATTGACAACTACAAAGATGTTCAAGACAGACTCTTTTCTGATCTCGATCGTAAGTTCTTCGGTCTCTGTTTATTTTTTTTTAAATGCAGATATTTACATTGTTTTCCTGTAAGGAACAGTTCCTCCTGCAAGACCTGGGTTTTGTAGTTCTGAAAATACCTTGAAATATGGTAATTCCGCTGGGTTTCTGAATTTAGGGAAGAGACTTTTATTCATATGACGTCATCAATGAGCCTCATTCTGTTTCTGTTCAGTGCTACATTATCTCCACGCATTTGAATCACATTTGTATAGATATACAGGACTATAAATTCTACAATCGAAGCAATGTCAAAAGTTGAACGACAGTATATTCACAAGGCGGATAAATTGTTAGTCTTTGGAATCCTCTAAACCGCTGTGGGGCTATTACCAGTATGTAAAGCTAACTATTTGCTGACAATTTTTTACAATTGACAAGATTGTGCTCACTAATTTCATCTTGAGTTGATATTGACATCTAGCATGGCGATCACAAACATTTCTTTGAGCATTCCCAAGAACATGATTGTTCAATATAAGTATTGCGTGCCGGAATTAATTTTCAAATTTTTAAAAAATTTGATTCATTTAGTTGACTGCTAATGAGTGGAATACTGCCGGAAAAAAAGTATTTCTGCATTGAATATTTTTTCCGTGAAAATCAATTCCGTCTTTGAAATTTGCTGATGAAGCGGAGTGTATGACTGGAAAACGTCTGTTAATGAACTCCCGTGAAAAGCAACTTTCAGCATTGAACACCTAAAAAGGTTCTCAGAAATTGGTTTTGTGATTTTTTCGAATTGAGCCCCTCCTACATGTGTTCAATTAGGCACTGGGTTGATTGTGAGAGACTACATTGTCAACGTTTCGGGAGCGTACGCTGTGGATGAGTTGGCAGAGATTGCGGACGTTATTCCGAAAATTGGCACGGAGTTGGAGAATCTGCAGAGGATGCAAAGAGACGCTCAGACGAAACTCAGGGTTTTATCGACGGGTCTGAAAGAATTGCAAAGGACGATGGAGGATTTGAGGCGGTGTCCGGAAAAAATTTGCGACTCGCTTCTCGCTCAGTATCCGCTGGAAGATTTGCTGGTTACCGACGATCTTTTAGATGTAAGTGGGCGGCGAGAATTCTTGATTTTTACGTTTCGCTACAGTTTTTAAAATTTTTTGCATTCGAATATTTTCAAGCAAAAATGGTTCAGTTCCAAGTTGTTGCAAATTTTTCTCTTTGGTTGAAAATCAAATTTAGATGTTCGATGCATTCCGTAATCATTTTATGCACGACACTTGAAGTTCGTTTGACGTGTTCGCAATCTTTTTAATGATTTAAAAAATTTAGATCTGACATGATTTTGTTTAAAATGTTATGTGTTCGAGTTGCTCTCCTTTTTTAATAAGTACAGTATTATTTAAACTCTTCTTGATAAGAAGGGGTTGAGTATTCCGAAGAAAGTCTTCTTCGTATTACGATATTTTTTTATTGGAAAACTCACTTATTACTTGGATTTTGATAAATGTCTGATGTCTTCTGAAACAGAAGAATAAACAAATTAAGTTTTGACATCTTTTTCGGCGACCTTTGAGTTGTATGGATTTGTGGGAACGTGGGCAAAACCCCACGGATCTTGAAGTAGGACCTTGAAAGAATTTTGAATTAATTCAAAAGTGAGAAAAGGATTTAAAGTGTTGTTGTGAACCTAAATTAAAAACTCCAGACCTCACAGGAAAACGATTTTCGATTGTTGAAAATGTTCGTGTTTTTTTTCCTCAGCTACCAGATTTAACCGGAATAATAGGATCAGTGGAAGAATTGGTTGATGAAGGAATTGTGAGACATGCGAGTGTGGGAAGAGCTTTACTCAACTCGGTAAACAAGACTGTGCAAGATCGAGTCGAGTCTGTCATACCCAGCATCAAAGAGAAACTGAAAGAAATCGGCGATTCGATCGATCGCTGGTATGCTCACTTGAGGTCTTCGCTGGTCGACGTCGACTTCTCTTCTACTGCCGACAGAATCATTGAGCAGACTGAATACGTGGTTGACAAGGTTCTTCCGTTGGGGTGAGCTGAATGATTGTTCGCGGGAATTATTCAGGGATGCACATTTTAGCCTGGGAATCAGGTGTCCTCGTGGGCAATACTGTGCAAGTAAATGTAAAAACGTTTTATTCGTGACAAATTATTACCAAGTCGATTTCGAAGAATGAGCGTTACTTTCCTGAACCTAAGACGCTCAACTGAACATTTTAGACAGCGATGAGGTTTTTGCTGCTCGCTTGGGTTTCCTTGAAAGATAATTATTGTAGGAATCAATCAATGCGGAATTGCTCGGAATTCGAAATATTTCCTGTAAAATCAAATTCGTCAAAGGGGAAGGGATAATGTACAGTACAATACTGTACTTCGAATATACCGTATACGAATGCATTTTCATTGTTGCATTTTTCCACGACTTATTTCGGAAGAGCGCGAAGTCCTTGAAAAACATCTGCTTTACCAAAAGGCTCAGAATTCTGAAATGTTTGCTCCTTGGTTGCTTTTTCCAGAAATTTGATTATTCTTGAAATAATCTTCTTTCTTATGTTGAGTTGTTCTTTTTAATGGCGGCTTTCAGGGAAATATTCGGTAATTATTGAAGCATAGTTCAATACTAGAATGCTCTCGATGAGCAACTACTGAACAAACGTGTTTCTTTTTTAGTTCGTGATAGCCCAAATTTAGAATGCGGTAGAGCTTTTGCGAGTTCTAGATTGGATTGATAAGCTTAATTATCGCGGAAGATTGTTTTCACTCAAGTGCTGTCCGCGAAACAAAATACTGTACTGTACTGCATTCGTACTTTTTTAAATGTTGCCTCTTCTCTTCTAGGGTTTATGTGACGATTGGGATGGCGGGTGTAGTCATGCTCATCACTTGCATTTTGCTCATGGGACTCATCTTTGGACTCTTCGGGACCCCGGTGCATCACTATTACGGAGAGGCTCATTGTTCGCGACGAACTGGTGCCCATTGCTACATTTTGTGAGTCCTCTTATTTTTCGTAGAATGAAAAAAAAATACAGATGTTCACCGGGACGCCTCACGTCCTCGACGTCATATTTTCGTTTTGTTCGGGTTGAGTTGGGTAATGTTGATGAGATTCTGTGGAGTTTGTTCAAGTTGCCGAGAGAAACTCTCCTTCTTCGGACCAATTATCTGGTTGTTGACTGAAGAACGCTTGATTTTTTCATTGCTGAACTGTACTTCAAACCTCGAGAAATAGCTTTTTCTTCTTTAGAATCGGAGTCAGCCCAAATCTGTGACATCTAATGGAATTTAATAATTTGAGGGCATCCTATAGAATTGTATTTCTAGTTTGAGATGCCCTGTAGTTTTTTACGCAACATTTTTTTTTAGCAAGAAGTGCGACCCGCTTGCGGCGACACCTACCTCACTAAACGAAAAGCAGTCCAAGCGTTCAAGGACAATTAATGCACTGGTCTTTTTTGATCGAGGAGAATAATTTTGATGTTTTAGCGCCGTTTATGCCATGATGTTGGTGCCGATGGTCGTCATGCTGGTGGCGACGATCTTCTTCGCCTTCGGTGCTGTGTCAAGCCGCATGGTTTGCACGACGCTGACGGAGTTTCCCGACAACTCTATTACCGAGGCTCTCAATCAGATCACAATTGCCAAAACCGTTGGCAGTCGGACGGTTGAAGTTCATCTGGTCGACCTCATGAAGTAAGTTTCTTTTCATTCCAGTCCCAACCATCGGTGCAATCATTGCGCGTGACTGACCACCGTGACGTTGTTGTGGGACGCGACCAACCGAAAAATGTGGAACTGTAATGCGTGAGGGTTATGTCAGTGAATTTCAAGACTTCTGAAAGTATTTGAGAAAGATAGGCAAACTCTGAATGAAACTTGTGCATAAGCTGAAAAATCTACGAAGTTCGTTGCGTTGGACACAGTTTATCCGACTTGTGATCGACTCTGACTAAGAATAAAGGTGGGTTTGACTCGACTTATTGGTTTACGTATGAACGTATATACAGTATTGTATATATCTTGATCAATCTCTTTGAATGCACCGAACTTTTTCAGATTACTCTCGAAAAAATGTCACGGGCGTGAATGTTGTTCTAAATCAAGAATCTGGTATGATTCGGAAAGAGTTCCTTTTTTCATTGATTTTTTCTTTTCTTTTTTCTTCAGACATTGCCATAGGAATCAAAGTATGAACGATGTGTTCAATTGGGGAGGATTGTGGAACATGGATAACTTGACCAGCCTACCTGTGAAGAATCAAGTGGACAAAAATATTTTAGATTTTATCAGCAAAATCGAACTGCCGAGACAACCATTGCGACTCATCAACGAAACAGCCAAGTCGCAGTTGGCGAGGTTCACGGAAGTTCAGATATTCGCTCTGAACATCGAGCTATACCGATCACTGGTAAACAAATATTTTCAATGATTTTAAATACGATCATCATGTGGAATGTTTTCGGATGAAAGATTCGTGATGATATAAAAGAAAGTAAATTTATTGGAAGAAAATCAACTTTTTTTTTATTTACAGCCATCACGCAATCTCGTGGAAGGAGACTTGAAGAGGATCGAAACTGCCGTTAATGATACTGCTGAGAGTCTCGGCAAATCGGGACATCATGAATGGGTACGCACATCTTCGGTGCGAATTTACGTTATTATATCAAGTATAAATGTTTTTATTTTTTCAATAGGAAGGGAAGATGTACAACTTGGCCTTTAGATTAGAAGCGCAGGAGCGTCTGTTGAGTGAAACGCAGCGCTTGTTGTCGCTGATGGCTACGATTGGTGATCAACTCATCACTTACCTGGAGTACAAAAACACGCCACTGCAACTGGCTGTGGAGACGAGGGTTGAACTCGTTGCTCAGAGCCAGGATCGCCTGAATGCACGTAAACCGGAAATCACCAACATGGTCAGTGCACCTGAAACTTCCGTTGGCTCGTTCGTGAAAATTTTAAAATAAACTCGTGAGGGAAATTCGGGAATTTTTGTTCTGAAGTATGATAGTTCTGTGAGGATTTCAGTGTTAGGGCTTCAATCCACAACAATAATTGAGCGAAATTGAAAATAATCTTTCCCCCATTATGGATAATTTTCAGAGCTACTGCAGGCGAAATAAAAAAAATTTTAAGTTCTAGAAAAGCGAGATGACTTTTTTTATATCCCCCTTTTTCGTTGGTTTCTTTGTTCAATGGAAAGGTCCGGCAAAGATTTTCCGAAGATCTGAAGCAGGTTCTGAATGAGACGATTTCGGAGATGGTGCGTGCGCTCAAGTCGGATTTTGGGCGTTGTGGGCCGGTGAGCAAAGCTTACAACACGACGGTGGACACGTTCTGCGACAACGTGATGCTTCCTTTCGTAAGTTTTGTTGTTCTTTTTTCAGCTTTTGACATGAACGGGTTTTTTGTTTTTTTCTGAAGTTATGGAATTCTTCCGAGATATCTCTCTTCGATTTTGGTCAGCTAGACTTCAATTGAAATAATGTATAATATTCGACTTTCTCTTCACTTCTCCATAAAATGAGTTTATGAGGGATTCTTCGAACGTCAAGGAAATTGGTTTCCTCTCCAGATCTGTGAAACGCACAACTTAATACAAATTAATTTTTTGTCGTGTCTTTAAAATTGGTTTAAGTCTTTCAAGAATTGTATAATTACAGGTGAAGAAAGCGTAAAACTCAATTTTATCCTCAATCCTCAGTATTTCGATTATTGTCCATAGCATGGTCATCACTTCAAACTGAGTTTTAAATTGTAATCGACGTTTTCTGTTTATTTTGTGTTTGCAGAGCGGCGTGTGGGCAGGTTTGGGATGGTCGGTTCTGCTCTTCATTCCAGCGATCATCTTCGCCATTTTGCTGTCGGCACTGTACGCCAGGATCAAGCAGGATCCCCGCATGGGGTACACAGAGTCGTTAGTCTTCGATTTTATTCCCTCGGGGTTGCCGGAGAAAAAGGAAGCAAGCTTTATCGGTTTTCTGGTTATCCGTGTCTCTCGCTTTCACGCACAACTTCTGTATGTCGGTGTCGAAGCTCACTGGCTTTGTATGCTTAGTCTTAGTCCCTGGAACTGGGTGTTTTTCTCCTTCAGCCTTTGTGGGGATATGGTTTTTTTATGTTGGTGCTGCTGTTCTCATCGTTCAGTACTACCGTTTTCTTCTGTTTTATACAAAAGTTTTTCATGTCGTTGCTACAAAGAAAAGTAGTGGCTGAAAATGCTTTCTTTTAGCTGAAAATTTTGATACGAATCGTTGTGTGTAACGTTGATGAAAATTAGTGGAAATCCAGCCAACCGAGGCATAATGGCAGAAGGATATTTTTGAATCTCGCCAATCAAATTGGTCATACCTGAGCGATGAGATCGTGCGGTGTACCTTATTTGTGCAATTATATGCCGCCTTTTTGCCCCCTCCTAAAACTTTTATGCGTTGGCTTCGATACGGCTATTAGTAGAGGTATTCTAGGACAGTGCACAATAAATTGAAGGTGAGGCTTATATTTGAGATCTCATGGATGGAAAATATCAGGTCAAGGAAACTTGAGAAGAATGACCGCCGTAAAAATAAACGTTCTGGAGATTTTGACCCAAGGTATTTAAGATTTTATTTTTTCAAGCTTTTATAATTGTCATAGTGTGTATATTTCAATGAAATCTTAAATGCCAATCGTTTTTCCCTCGAGTGTTATCCGTAAATTTCCTCGCAGAGTTCACGAAATTTCTTTGGCCCATAAAGGTCTATTGATTTCCTCAAAATCAAGGGGTGGCCTATAATCGTGTGAATACAGGTATAGGTATTCATTATGGGATTTTCTTCTTATTTTCGTGATTCGCTTGACGCCTTATACGGGTATCGATTTGTTTTTTTTTTTTCCTCGGCCATCTATTTTTTCAAACAGGGAGTACTTCTACGATGCCTACAGCGACCGGGACAATCTTCCGCTTGCACAGTGAGTGCTTCGTTTCAGCTTTTCTATAGCTGCATGCTTTTACTTAATACGTGTGCTCCCCTGTGTTCGTCTCGAGAAGTTTATTAGGTGCGTCGTGGTAAGGTTTCAGATCAGTCATGAACGATCATTTCCTGATGGTTTTTTTTTCTTCTGAAATTATTTCGGGATTCTGCTATGGGGAAAAAAATGCTTGTCGTTTTGCTTATTGCTTGAGGAATGTTTCTTTTTGGAGGCGTTGACTGCTCAGGGCACCGTATTATGCGACGGATTTTTATAGGATTCTTTTCGTGCTCAATTCATGAGTAAAATTGCTTCTTTTTTCTCTGAACTTGGATTTTACTTTTGGATTTCACTTTTATTCCTACATAAGAAATTAGCAGTACATTAATTTGATGACAGTAGGAGATTTTAAGTAGAGTCCTTCCTCCTGCCCAATGAAGCAGTTCGCAGGAAGGTTTTAGAATTTTTATTATTTCGACACGACGAACGATGCTCAATGTTTCGATTGAATAAATCGTGTCATCGAGCTCCAATACATTTCGTATTTAACGTCCTGAGGCAGTGAGGAAACAATCGCTGGCACGTAGTCGCTTTTTGGACTTGATTTTTGTCAGTTGTTCTCTGGTATAGTTTTGCATTTCACGCCGAAATTGCATCTTCTAGGTCTTATTGGTTCCTTTCATTTCGATGCCCGCTCTTGATTTCTGATACCTGTGGCAGTGTCGACGTGAATCTCTAAATTGACACGGAATTGATTGAACATTTAAAAAACTGATTTATCTTAGCGTAGATTAAATCTGAAAAAATTTAACAAAATTCAGGCAACACTCGTATCGTGTAATATGCACAAAAAAAAAACAAGATTTCAAGACTGGGCGTTGAAGTGATGAGGAATGCATCATGTACGTTTGCGAGTGCATGTGAAATCTTGTTGCTGAAATAATCTGTTGAAGATAATTATTAATTTTTATCTCTTACGAAAATCGGTGACATGTAGTACTGTTCGGTACTTGTTTTCCCTCGAAATTTAGTCATTGCTCATCCAGAGAAGGGACTGCTGTAAAGACAGCGCTTATTTTGTGATGAATTTCGAAATTTTGACGCTTCTGTGATTAAGACTCGTCGTGACGCAATTTTTGGAAATTTCAGTAGATTTTCATGCAGATAACCGAGCTCATTTTCCATGATAAAATAATACTGTACCGTTCAATAAATTTTGTTGAACTTGTCTGAAAATTTTGGGAATGACTCAATTATTTCTGCTGATATTTCCGAGAATCTTGGAAGTGAATTAGCCCAGATGCCGAATCAAGCAGAGGAAAATAACCCGGGTCAGGTAGAAATTACGAATACATTAATATGGATTCCGCTCTCAATGAATATAAAGTGTATGTTCGATTATTCATTTCACGGTAGTACCACAGTACTGTATTTCGTGTGTTTGTCAAATTGAACACCCTCCTATAGGCACGCTATTCTCCTCTCTCTTTCTAATGCGAAGCCCCTGCGTTGTTTCTTTCTTCCTTCTCCTCCTGGGTGTCCCTCGATCGGTCAACACGTATTCCCTAATTTTGGGCAACCATGGTTAGATACCGTTTTGTTTCCCGGCACAGCGTGGACAAGAAAGACAGCAGGGCGGCTGCGGCGGCGAGCTACGCCCAGCGTTTGAACGCGAGTAGTTCGAATCAGCACCAGGCCAGCACGTCCAACGGACCCGGGTATTCCGCCGTTGCCGGTTCGCGCCTCTCCTCCGCACCCCCGGCCACCAACGACGAATGGTAGGTCATATCGAGTTTGTGCTGGTGGACAGCATTTCCGGCCACAATATATTGTATTTCTTTTCTTTCCCGTTTTGGTTTTTCTTTCTATTTTTTTTATGGGCGGATTTTCACGCAGATTTTTATTTTATTTTTTTATTTGGTCATTTTTTCTGCAAGAAGTTTCGGTATTGAATGAATCGTTGTGTGTTTGATCGGATTTTTGTATTGCTTTGTAAGGACGAGTTTGGAGTTCGAAATTTCAATGGGTTTGAAACTTTGAATGATGAATCTCGGATTAAAGTTCAGTTCTGAGGCCCCTTTTCTTAATTCGATAAGATTTTAAAATTAAAATAAGATTCTGTTTACGGTAATACAGTACAGTATTACTGTGCTTCGAAGAAAAAAAAAAACTGAGGTACTTCATGGATTTTTGAATTTTTACAGACGTTTTAATTTTACCGGTAAGAAATTCAGGCATTGAATGAATCGAGTGTTCGATCGGATTTTCGTATTGCGTTGTAAGTAAGGAGTTCAAGATTTTAAAAGGGTGTCAGGTGTGTATGTTGAATTCCGGATCGAAGTTGAGTTCTGGGGCCAGTTCCTTCGTTGCATGAGAACTAAAGAAATTTGGCTGATATTTTTTTAGATTTAAGAGTGAGAAAGTTGCTTAAAAACATTTAAGTTCCGAAGCAGTCGACAGGTACTTCTCTAATGGGAATCTCGGGGAAGAAGCTGACTTTTTTGGCGTAGATTTTGGCGTGACTCATTTCCGAAATGAACGGGAATTATATTTATAATTATATTTTTTGCGCATTTAACGTAATAATGATCTTTCGAAATGCGTACTTCTCAAGAACTAGAAAAAATTTTCATGTTGGATTTCTTTTCTTCGTTGGTAGAAGCGTAGCTATCGTCATTCTTCAAAATATAATTTTTGACGTAAATTCGGTCGCTTTTTCAAATGTCAGCGAGCCAACCTTTAAAATTTGTACGGTACATTTAATTCAATAACGTTTTTTAGAGTTGTCTGAAAAGAAAACGTTGAACCACATCAAAAGTCGAAAGGGACTGGTGAGCTATGCGCGAGGCCAATTTATTTGTTCAGGTGGAGAGATTAACGACTAAACAGTGTTTTTCGATGTATGAAGGAATAATCTGTTTAGAGCTCTCTTGGAAATTAGCTTCTCTGCACATTTTTCGAAGTGTAAAATAAATACCAAACTTGGTCCTATTTTTGAGGGATAAATTTGAGGGGGTCTACGCATAGCGAAGGACTCCTGGACAACAATTTTGCGTGATGAATATTTATCTTGGATTTAAAAAGAAATGTGACTCACGTAATGGAATTTTGCAGACAAGAAGGAATGCATTTTGGCTTGTTATGATTTTAAACTTATGAACCATTTTTCAAGCATCATTGTGAAATGAATGCGGGCATCATCCAGATACCGACAACCTCTGAGAGAAGTTTTTGTCTTTCGGAAATAGTGATGATGGCAGGAATTATTTCCATTTTTTGTATTGGTGCATTCTTTCTTTTTTTTTTAAAGTTCAAGCGTTTGTGAGTCTATTACACCATAAATTTTCATTTTGATTTTAATTGAAACTCGAAGGAATTCCTCATCTGCATAACAAATGTCACCCTGAATAGGATTAATTTTGTCATGCGGGGATTTTTTTAAGGACGAAAGTAATTTACTGGAAATTTTGGGTTATTACTTTTGTTGTGTAGGGGTTTTTTTTCGGACAAAAGTGATTTGCTAGAAATATTGGCTATTCCTTTCGTTATGTGGTGATTTTTTTTGTGGACGAAAGTGATTTTCTAGAAGTATTGGCTTATATTTTTGACCGGAAAGTTATTTTCGTGCCAGGCTGGACTTCCCGAACGGCGGCCCACCTCAGTACTCGAGCAATGATCCACGCCTGGGCCCCGAATACGATCGTCCTCCACCGTATTACTACCCGGGACCCAAGTAAAATCCCGCTCACCGAGCACATCACCAACATAGTCAACCACTGTCCTGGTGACCCGACCATCACTACCACCACCATCACTACTACCACTAGCCGGCCTAGAGGTCCACTTCACCGTTGTCCATGTGGAAGTAAACAATCCCATGTTTTTCTTTTTTTTTTATCTTTTTCGTGACGTTGCAAGTAGACCGAAGAGGATCCAAAAATTGCAAGTACCACCTGATGATTGTACCGTATTTCGCGAATAGCGGTGTGTAACTTGTTCGATTTCTTCAGGATCAGCGGAAATAGTTTTTCTTTTTCCATTTGAAAATACTGTAACTTGCGTCTGTGACATTCCGAGAGTAATTTTAGTCGAGCCCATGCGCAGAAATGTTTTTTCGTGGATAATGAGGAAGTTGTTTCTTCGTACGTACGCCATTTTAAAAATCGTGAGTGATCGACGTTCTCTTACTAAAATTCAGTCTTGACATCGGTCGCGAGATGTTATTTTCTCGCGATTTGATGCATCAAGGTTATTCCCCGAAAATAGCCTTTAGTTTTTGAACGATTGCGAATGCATTCTCTGAATTTAAAATACTTTGATGGTACAATGAACTGTATAAGTTCAATAGTTTCAGCGGAAGACAGCATTCAAGTACAGTGCATTATTTTCGGAGTATTGAAAAATAAATATTGGATATACAGTACAATTTTTGTGCGTCGCCTGGAATAAAAACAAAGATTTGTTTCTTTTGCGAAATGCCTTTTGCAGCAATTTTTACTTGATGACTCGTCTTCTGTCGATGTTTCGGAAAATTGTATCTTCCTTTGTACGCCTTTGTTCACCCATTGAACGATTTGTGGATTTTCGCTGCTTATTGTGTACGGTGGTTCGAGTCGTATTGTTCTTTTTTTTGTCGGATCCGTAATATTTATGAAGCAATGGGGAAATTACCAGTCGGTGTCGTGTAATTTATGAGTACATAAATCACTGCCGTCTTTTTTACTGGCAGAGAATTTTTTGTGGAGAGTTAGAGTTGACTTTTGCATGAAGACTAACGTGCTCATGTTATCAAAAAGGAGCGGTGGGGCTTTGTGTCATGAAGTTTCCTTCTTTTTTTTTTGGTGTCCTTACTTTGAGCAGCTCAAGTTTTAAAAGAAAGGGCCAATTGCTTCATTCTGATGACGGGATGCTAGGAAGCCATGCCTCCGTTTTACTGTGGGAAGGAGAAAATGTGCTCCGTCTGTGATTAAGATCTTCAGTTTTTTTTATTGCTTCCCACGGCATGAGATTCTGTTGTCTGTTACACGACTCGAAGATCAAATGCTTTTTTTGTTGGCGTTTTTTTTAGCTGATTGCATGTTTATTGATGGACCAGGAGCGAATTTTAGTTGGCGTGATTGAGTTTCAGGAAACGAGGGAGTCTACAAATTGCAGTCAAATTTTGGGAATATCTTACGTGAACAGGAATCTCAGTTGGTTTCGATCCTGTTCTCCGGAATTTTTTGGTGTGCTTGCGAAAAATTCTTCGGAAGAGATGAAACGATTGAAATCGTGTGATTAGGACCGCAAAAGTTCTTCGAGAATGCCTTTTTTGTTTTTCTTTCTGCGCAGAAGTTGTAAGAAATTGCGTGGGAAGTGAAGACGAAATTATTAATCCTTTTGGTCTCAAACTTGGCTGTCGAATTATTTATTCGGGACACTTCGACGTTCACTTCGTTATAATCTGTAGAATTAATTTGCAGAGTGAACGTTGGAAGAATTCCCACGGTTAATTTCTCAATCAATGTCTTAAAAATTAATTTGAATTTTATTTTCAGATGAATTACTAGGTTTGAAGGACCTCGTTAGTTCCTGTGGTTGGGGCTGTGTGGGAGTAGTTTTCCTGCACTAGTGTTCGATATTCCGCATAAAACGAAAAGCTTTTCGAAATGGGATTCGATGTCAAGAGGCAAGTATTCCACTTGATGCGAAGAAATTCATTTTTTCTCATTTGCGATATCCTATTGCAGATTTGATATTTATCGGAAGGTGCCGAAGGATTTGACGCAACCTACGTTGACTGGTGCAGTGATCTCAATATGTTGCTGTTTATTCATGGCGGTTTTATTCATCTCGGAGTTTATGTCTTTCATCTCCCCAGAAATGTGAGATTGGCGGAATTTTGTCGAAGCTTCGGAATTTTCATTGATTATACTGTATATAGTTCAACGATTGAAAATTATTTTGTATCAGTGTTTCAGAGCTGTTCGTTGATAATCCTGGAAGTGCGGAGGATCGAATTCCAGTGAGAATCAACATTAGTCTTCCCCGGTTGCCTTGTCAATGTGAGTGACTTCTTCTCTAACTTCTATTTATAAAGAGGAAATTGACACAAAATTTAAATTTTTTTATTCTGAGAGGTAATTTTTTGCTTAATTTATTGTCCTTTTCGAAATATTTGTATTCTTCAATCAGCGAAGTAGACGCTTTGCTATTCAGCAGTTGAAGCAATACGTAAAATAGGGTATAAATGAGTCGGACGGAAAATCATCGCGTATGTGCTTAATTTTTATCTAAGCTTGTGATTTAATGGTTTGAACGAGTTCCAAATGGGAGTAGACCCTAATGAATTTACGATTTAAAGAAATCGAGATGGGGATTTTATTTTGTATTTTTGTCGCATTCAATGCCTGCTCTTGCTTTCTGTAATGTCGCTTGAATAATTATTCTGAATAAACGTGGCCTAACAAAACCTAAATTAACTCAAATTTGGCCTGAGAAAAACTGAAAAGTAATTTAGGCAATCCCTGGAATAATTTTTTATCGGAGGCGTAATGCGTTGAAGCGAAAGAAGTGAAATTTGCCTGGTTAAAGCAATGCTGCAAGATCGTAGTCAATCAAAGTTTAATCGGATTTATTTATGTGGTGATTAATATTTTCACTGAGGAGTCTCGAATTATATTGCCAGACCGCGGAATGAGCATGACTGTGATTATGAGAGGTGGAATTATTTCAGATGTCGGTTTGGACATTCAGGATGAAATGGGTCGTCACGAAGTTGGCTTTGTTGAGAACACAGCAAAAGTTCCAATAGAGAACAACGCTGGTTGCTTGTTTTCGTCTACTTTCCACATCAACAAAGTCCCTGGTTTGTAATTATTTTAAATATCTCATCCGTGATGTCGAGGATTGAATATAAAAATAACGTGTAATAATTTCTATCTCTCTCTCTCTCTCTGTCGTTTTTCCACTAGGAAATTTCCACGTGTCCACTCACTCTGCGAATGTTCAGCCGGATGACATTGATTTTGCGCACACAATCCATGAGGTTCGTTTCGGGGAATCTCTGGATAAAACCCGTGGTGTTTTGGGTGCTTTCAACCCCATGTCGAACTTGGCGAAGCTTGATGCTAACGGTAAAAAAGTTTTACATTTATTCTCAATGTATTTTCTGTAATTTGTAACTCGAAAAAATGATCACATTGAAGCCGTATCAGCAATGTGGCCGGAAATGAAACTTTGCGCTACGAATACCCGTACGAATTTATTTTTTTTCAGCACTCGAATCGCACAATTACGTTTTGAAAGTCGTACCAACTGTGTTTGAGACCTCGCGAGGAGAATCCTCCTTGTCTTACCAATATTCCTACGCATATAGGGTGAGTTAATTTTTTTTAGGACGAACTGTTTATTGCAGGTGTTAATGAGCGAATTTTATTTCAAGAGCTTTGTGAATTTTGGGCATGGCGGTCGAGTGATTCCCGCGCTTTGGTTCCGCTACGACTTGAATCCAATAACCGTGAAGTATCACGAAAAACGGCCGCCGTTTTATTCCTTCCTTACCACGGTAATAATATTCTTTTGTATCTTATTTTAATGTTTTCAAAAAACATTTCCGTTGAAAAAAGTGTGAACCTCGCAATGGGAATTTTAGCTTGATTGAGTCTGAATCTTTGACGTGACATGTGAACATTTATAATATTTTTCGAATTTATTGAAGGTGTGTGCGATCGTTGGAGGAACGTTCACGGTGGCTGGTATCATCGACTCGTGTATCTTCACGGCATCGGAGGTCTTGAAGAAGTTTGAAATCGGGAAATTGAGTTAATTTTTTGGAAGTTTGAAGATGGGATTTCCGAGTGTATAACTCACGCCAAAATATTGAAAATCAGTGCAGCGTTTGTTTTCTTGCCACCTGCGTCGAAATCCCGCATTTCCAGCTCGGATCACCGATGCGTTTTATTTTTGAAGCTCGAAAAGAATATATGTTTTGAGAGGATACGTTTGCATATTTAGGGACTCACGGGTCTGGAAGCTGTGACTTGAGCTTTCTTTTGTTGTTGTTGTTGTTGTTGTTCGAGCTCTGTTTTATGTGTAATTTTTTCCTCAGCTCTCTGGAAAAGACACACTTTCGTTCTCTATCCGTTTGTGCGAGTGTTTTGTTGTCCAGTTGATTTTTGTTTGCCGATCACTGAAAAATTGTACTTTCACTTGCGTGATTTTGGGGGAGTGGAATTGAAAAGAAACGACTGGGTCGTTTTCAGGTTCTTGTTCTTGGCGTTGAATTATTTCAACACCAACAACGTCGTCACATGGAAGAACATTTTGTGGAACTGAAATCTGTTCTTAATGTGCGAGGATTAATTAGTAGATTTTTTTATTGTTCAGCTTTTCTCAGCGGAGTTTTGGTCAGATGGAGATGATCGTAATTTTTAAGGAATTTCACTTCAAAATTCTTTTTTTTTTTTACTTTACGTGTGACGTCGTCGTGTGGTTTCAAATTCGATTTCGAATCTCGTCCCTTCTCCAAAAGATTTATTTTCAGGATGTGATCCGCTGAGGCATGGAATTGTTCGATGGCGACAAATATGTTTGCGACTTTTCTGAACTGCCTCCCAAGTAAGGATCTTTAGTGGGCGATTTGTTTCTCGTTGAAATCATTGTTTAATTCTTGGATGACCAGATTGCGTTCGAAGTTCTGCCGCAATGGGATTCAGAAACGTGGAGGAGTTTGGAAGGCTTTGTTGGAGGAAGACTGCGATGACAAATCTGGGAATTGCACCACGACTCCAGAACCAGTTGGGAACGGGGTGAAAATAATTCCAAGTGCTTCGCAGCAACCGTTTCATATTTTGTGAGTTCTTCAGATGTTCAATTCTAAATAAACCTTTAAATTTGAACTTCTGGGATGAACGAACTAAATATGTTCGGTACTGCTTACCCTTAATTATTGCGTAGTAGTTTTTTTCGGATTTCGAGGAATATTACCATTAGGATTTACAGTATTTTTATAAGAGCCTAGTTATATTTTTGAATGGAGATATTCCAGCTCAAATAATTATTTCAATTGGGAAATTGCATAATTAAATTTTGGGTCGTTTTAGATTGAAAATTTTAGACTTCGGGGGTTGAATTCTGGAGAAATTTCATGAGACTTCGCCTGATTTTTTTAGTTGATGCCTGCGTATTCTCATTTCTAGGAAGGAATGTGATGCTAAAAGTGAATCTCAAGTATCCCAGAGATCGCTGCCATTGTCAAGTGTGTTCAAAGACGTTGATGTTGAGAACACAAGCCGTCCTGTCAAGCGAAAAAAGCGGTAAGATTTCTTCGATGCGTTGTGTGCAATCTATCCAAATTGAAAGAATCTGGAAAATTGCTGACTCGATTTTATGAAGTAAAAGGTGCTGCACGAACAGTATTGCAATTCATTGTATATTCTATGTCCCGAAGAGGTCTGAAGATATTTTTTTTCAATTCATGCCAATTTAAATGCTCCCGGAAAAGTGTTGTGGCCATTCTTATCTCCAGAAAGATGATGTTTTGCATTGCACTGCAAATTTTTCCCGGCACTTCTCCATGAAAATTCTGCGTGATTCCAAAATATATATATATATTTTTTAATATCCTCAGATCCGACTTCGGCGAAAAGAAGAAGAGTAAACGTGTTTCGTCGATCTCGGAAAAAGTCAATCCAGTGGTTGTTCCGGAAAAGCCGAAAACTCGGAAAAGGTATCTCAATAAAAAGCCGGGCAGGGGTAAATGCCCCGAAGTTTTTCGCACAAACTGCGGGTTGCCGGAAGGTTGGACAAAAGTTGTGTGCCAAAGTCGGTTGCCCTCTAGTGTCTACTCCCACTGGGCATATTTGATAGCCCCCGATGGCTCAGAAATCAGGTACGCATTTTTATCTGACTGAAAATAAAATCGAAATCATGAATTTTATCATATATCCGGAAACTTTGTAGATCGAATATTTTTATCGAATTCTATTGAAAGATTACTTGCTTGTGACCTATTGTATTTATACTACGTACATTCCTGTAATTCTCGAGAAGCGCGTGTCATACCTCATCATGGATTATGAAGTATTCACTATCCACGATTCTGCATTCGAAAAGTCTCGTAATTCCTCTAAAAAGCTGCAGATTCAAAATTTTCTGTCTGCTTTTCCTGTCCATTATCAAAATTTGGGGACTTCTGAGTAAAGTGCAGTTTTTGAGGGTTTCTTACTGAATCAGTGGTGCCTCGGTTAATTTGCTCTAGTGGACAGTCGTGTGACACGCACTTTTCGTGTGATTAATTATCCGGAGCAAAAATATTATGCGTAAAGTTCTTTGCGCGAGGTGTCCATAATCCGGGGTACGACTCTGTTTGATTGCTTCTTTGTATCCCCTTGCAGGAAGAAATTGCAGCTGGACGAGTTCTTCCGATTGCATCCCGAAGTGGGGGTTGAAAAAGTAGCGCTGAACTTCGTGCTTCCTCGACCGACGACGGAAATTCCGTCGACGTTGGAAAATGGGCATTCATCCGAACGGGGTACTTCACGGTCCATTTCCCCTGAATCGAGCTCGAAAAACGGTGCGGGAACGCTTTGCGGAAAACGAAGCGGAAACTGTGCACCGAACGATGTGGTAATCCCGAAAATCGAGAATCCAGTCACTCTCCAAGTGCCTTCCGAAATTCCTGTCAAACAAGTGCCTTCGCCGAAACACGTTTCAAAGGCGAAAAAATCTTCAAAATCGTCTCAAAAAGTTGTCGAATCCGTCGTATCATCGAAGCTGGGTCTTCGCCGGAGCAAGAAAGTCACTCTTGACGTCTTACAGAGCCCAGAACAAGCACCGATCGCACGGATCAGAAGAAGTGCCAGACTTTCTGCAAACTCTTATAAAGATTCCTCTCCGCGGAAACGAGATGAAAATCAGGTAAAATTTCGTGACAAAGAACTCGTGGGAACTTGAAAAATAAATCTTGAAAACGGCAGAAAATTTAATATGAAAGGACCTTCCGAGGTTTTTTTTTAATGCGTAAATTGAAGGTCCTCACGTTAAAAAAAGTATTCTATTAAGAATATTTTTAAAAATTCAATTTTTCTTCAACAAAATTAGCCCCATCTTGGGATTAGAAATTTTTCTGTCACATTTCTGGACGAAAAGTAAAAGTTTTCTGTTTCTCTCCAGCGTCCATAACTGCAAGAAACGGCTGCATCTTTTTTGAACTTGCGTAAAATTTATTTTTAATATTTTAGATCAAAATTTTAAAAATTGTCCTGCTAGAAACAGTTTGGGAGGCATTTCTCACTCTACTGAAGCACTGACTTTTGCGTTTTTTTTGTACTTTATCTGATTTCAACTAAGTAGATTACAGTGTTCGCTACGAGTTCGTGGAAAAATCAATTGAATTGAAAAAAAAATGTGTTACGATGCTAAATCATTGAATTTAATCAACTCGCTTCAGGTTGACACCTCAGAAACGTTGCCTGATGTAAATGCATGTGTGGTCAAAGTAGAAAACGTTTCGAGTGATTCCGAAGACGAGGCCTACGAGTACGACGACGATTTGCTCAGCGAGGATTCCGCCGACGCGGAAGTCGATTCCTCCGAAGAAGTCCTTCAGCGCTCCGTAGTTTCGAAGTCGTGCGACAATCTTCCGGATGGTTGGGAAAGGCTTGAGATTCGCAAGCGACTCAGTAATGAAACGACGAAGGTTGACCTGGGGTATTTAACACCGGATGGCTCCAGACTCTGGTGAGCCATCTTGGAAATAATCAAGTACAGTAATTTTATTTACGCGTGGAATTTTTCGACCTTGGCGCCGTGTTGGGAGGAAAAACAAAAGGAATCGAATGTAATTTGTTGACCTCTCAAGCGGCGTTTCGTTTTTTTTTTTTTTTTTTTATGAATGTCATCAAGAAATACTCTTCTGAGCGTTGCCAAAATACCAAGGCGATTCCAGGAGAGCTGAAATCAGTGCTGCCCAACTCAATTGTGATTCGAGGGCCACATTGAGGCTTTTTTTCTTTTGTTAAGGGCCACTTTGCACAGGTGCAGGGAGTCCTTGCAGGCCAAAATAGACAATATTTTCTGTAAGTTTCAAATGTTCCCCCTTTTAAATAAAAAAAAAAATTAAAATTGAATTCAGTGCGATGCATTGAATTATGAGCGTAGACTTATAAATGTTTTGAAGGGTTGAACAACTTGTTGAATTTTGAAATTAATCTTTCAATATATATTTTGAATAGTGGGGGCTACCTCCTCGAAAATTATAGGGACGAGGGCCGCGGAATGGCTGAAGAGTCTCTGTGGGCCAGATCTGGCCCGCGGACCGGGTGTTGGGCTGCGGTGGCTCTAAAGTGAAATGATATAGGCATATACTGACTGTGTTGCTCCAAACTTAAGTGTTGCAAGTTGCTGTAGAATTGAGAAAGTTTTCGTCTTCTAATACTCGGTTATTTTCTCTTTTTTCCCAGGACTTCCCGACGATTGCAAGAATACCTGAAGCACCACAATCTTCCTGAGTGTCCGAAACTATCCAAGCTTTTTGAGAAGAAGAAATCCCCCGCCACAGCCTCCGAAACTATCGAATCTTTGGGTCACAAGGAAATTGCCCGATGCAGTGATAACTTACCCAAAGGATGGACGAAAGTCGTGTTTAGAATCGGGCATGGTCCAAACACTGGGCATTTACGCGTTTGTTTCGAAACCCCGGAAAACAACCGTTTGTGGTGAGTTGTCTTTTTTTTTTCAAGAGCATAACTTTTTCAATTTTTGTTGATTGAGAGGTGTCAGATTCCCGCACGCCTTTTTACTGACAAAATTAACCCCCGGTTGATGAAGAATTATGTTGATGCTGGTTTTTTTTTTACGTTTCTCTCAGCATACCCTTTTGTAAGCATTTCTGAGTTCTCTTGAATCCAGAATGAATCGACAGTGAGACCCCCAGATGTGGACATACTTGGTGCATCAAGAGTGTCCCTAAGTTGAGTCTTGTTTTCCCTTAGACTTACATTACATTATATAATTTTTAATTGGTGTTTTATAGAAGAAATATCCTTCAGAATTTCATGCAAAAACTTTGTTTGCAGCTGGAATTTGATTCTGTGAATATCTTTCCAACTCAATGATAACATTTGGAGCATTGAATGATGTACCTGAGTAGAGTACTGTACATTGAAATGTTAGCATCTGCTTAGAAATAACCTTCGAGTCACAAAGGAAGAAGGAAGTCTCTCTATGCTATAGGTAATCTTTTAGATTAACTGAATGGATGGGGGAATGATGGGAGAAATACCAAAGAATTTTTCTTGCATAGATCTTAGGGTTGGAAGTACTGATGTACATTATCAGTTTCTTGCAATTGAGCCTAATAAAAGTCAATTTCCTGTAATTCATTGGCATTTTTATCACGATATGTCTGCATGTTGAGTCAGTGTCTATATGTCAGGCCTTTTTTATTGAAAAATAAATGTCCCAATGTCGAATTGCCCGCCATGTCGAGGTCTCTGCGCATGTGGGGGTCTCACTGTATTTCACAGATTGAGATTTTTTGATGAAATTGATAGTTATTTGATTTATTGACAGGACCATGTGCGAAGTGATGAAGTACTACAGAAGAAGAGGCATTGAGCAGTTTAATCGGGATCCGTTCAAGTTCAAAGCCGGAGAAAAGATCGTTGAAGGGATCAAAGGCCCAAAGCCGTATAAGATCATCAGTGAGACCTCAGAGGGCCTGCCGAAGGGTTGGAAAATGGTCACTTACAAGTTCCCCAATGGGAAAAATGTCCTGCGTTATTATGTGTGTCCCGAGGGGAAGAAGCTGTGGTAAGTTTGTGGATTTATTTTCATACACTCTGGAGGTATTTAAATTATCTTGAGGGTTTCTTGTCTGCGTGGAAGAAGTTTGGCGACTCAAACTCGACTCCACTTACAATAGTCTGATTCTTTTCCCGAGGTCTATAAACATCATAATCTCGATTCGACGTTCATTAATTCTTTCACTGCTTCTAAGCATTTTAATGGGACGAAACATTTTTTTTTACATTTCAAATTGCAGGAATCCGACGAGATTGTGGAACTACGTGACTGAGAAAAAACTGGATCCTTCCTTGTTCCCCTTCTCGAGTCAGTTTCTGCGGAAAATGAAGAAGAAAAGTACTTCTTCGGACGGCGAAGAAACGAATCAATCGACTGCTGGTACTATTTTCTACAGTGGCAAGACGAAATATGTTGAAGTCGGAAGAACGGACGAAGACACTCCGAAGGGCTGGACGAAAGTCTTGTTGAAACGTTGCGTTGAGACTGGACCACGGATTTGCAGACCATGTTTTCTGAGTCCTGATGGAAAGTTGATCTGGTATGGTACTTGTTTTTTTTTTTTTCAGAAAAATATGATCGAATTTTAGTTGGTCACTGATTTATTTTTCCATTTTTTTTGTGGCAGGAATAAGAACCACATGTCGGTTTATTTGCGGAAGAACCCGAATCTTTCGCTGAAAATGGACATGTTTCAATTCACCAGAATGCTGTGAATTCTGTGGTATTGTTATTTTTCTTTCTCCTGTCGTTTGATATGCGTTGAAGAATAAATGAAAAGAATTCTTGAAAAGTTTTGATTGGCTTCTGGATTTTTTTTTAATATCCTTAGTGGAAATTGAATAAATGACGAAAGCGTGTTGTTTTTGCGGAACAGACTTGAAACCGATTAAGGCAACCATGCGGAAGAGAATCATGGAACTGTTTCACGTTCATGGTACGTAGTTTTTGGTGCGTCAACTGAAGAGAGAAAATCAGCGACTTGAAACATTACTTATTTGAAGATCGCCTCTTGGACATCCTCTATTGCATCATCACTTCATCAGATTGTCTGTGGGGTCTCAAAAGTTCATTAAAATGGCGTTGTCAACATTTAAAACGATTTATTTTTCAATCTTCGACCTGCAATTAATCTTTAAAATGTGGAGAAACTTTTAATACTTGTTTACAAAACATTTGCAATAATGTTGAATGAGGCAAATTATTTCCATTAACAATAAAATACTTGTTTTCAATAAAATACTGTTCTGTTTTTTGCTTCGTAGAGTCGACCCCATCATACAGAAAGACAATTGCTTTCTTAAGTGCCTCTGCAAACTTGAAATTGGATTATGTTTGCCAAAACGTGACACAGAACATTTTACACAACTGCAATTTGTTCTGCACTTGGAAATGAATTTCTATCAATTTTCTTTACATCCGTGAATAAGTGCTCTTGCTTTACATATTGAAATTCAAGGAATCAGGGAAATATTTTTTAACGAGACAGTTTATTGTGGAGAACCCCTATATGTGACATGGGGAGGGAACCCAGGCACCCCATGCCTATGGCACAGAAAATAATCGTTAAAGAGAAAATTGTTGTAGACTAGATTGTTGTACAGTATAATAGAGAGCACATCCACCTGTATCATATGTTATTCCTTGAGCATATGCTGGCGAGCCACAGAATTTAGAACTATATACAGTGAGACCCTATAATACTGTATGCAGAAACCTCAATATTGACAATTTGACTAAGGGACACTTGAAATGCAAAAAAACGGGCCCAACATTTAGACATTGGCTCAAGTTAGAGACACTTTCTGAAATTTCCCCCCCAAAAAATTATTTTTACATTTTGATATCTTCCAAAGAAACCAAGCTATTTATATCTACAAAATTAAAAAGATATTTCAAGTAAATTCACTCCAATTGATGATCAAAAGCAATCTAATTTTGTGCTTCTTTTTTCAGTTTTTTTCATCATCTGTCCATATTCTGTAGCAAGACTTATTCTTTTTCTTTGCTTTTTGATCTCATTTTGAAACCAAAAGATTAGATTCTACATTATTCTGCACTGTTGTTTTCTACAACTTTTGAAGTTGAGGGAAACAAATTTTATTAAAACTTTCAAGGACTTTTATTTCTAATTTTTGATAACAAGGAAAACCAATTGAATACATTAGCATATTGAAGTCTGAAGGAAAATGAGACTCAACTTAGGGAAATTCCCAACATCAGGACACTCTTGATGCGCCAATTACGTCTGCATCTTGGGGTCTCAATTTGATAAGTGCACTGTAATTCAATAAACAATACAATTTTATGGATTATAAAATTTAATGCGCATTGACTTTTTGGAAAACCTATTTCTTTGGCTTGAGCTGGGGGAAATCAGCAGCTTCATTGGTGGAGCATGTCCTCATACAGTATATTGTATATGAACAGTTGGTCATCCATGAAATCTCACACTGCATGGTCAGAGCAATATAAAATAGGACACCTGCAGCAATGCTGACTCTCTGTCACATATAGCTTCAATGCTTCAGTGGGAAGACGTGCATTATTTCAGTTGGTTTGTTGGTTATTGAAATTTCAATTAGAAATCAACTTTCTGGTGTTGGAAAAGTGAAATAGTGTTCATCATCATCATCATCATGAAGGTATGCATGATGTTCAAAAACGTACCGATAGAAAATGACTGGTTTTAGAGTGGATTTGTTGAATGTGTTTCCCAATAGATTTTCTGCTCAATAATCTCCTGCTGCTTTGTGGTCATACAACTGATTACACCGAGTCGTGCAGAAACTGGATCCATTTTGACCACACAGCTGGATTTGGCATTTCCGCTGTAATTATATAAACAGCTTTCTTGTATCTTCCATTTTCGGTTTATCAAATGTAATTTTTCTGTGTGCGTGTTTTTTTTTCAGCATCTCAGTTGGAAATCTTGTTACAAGTGATGAAAACCGGAGAAAAGGAAAAGGACATCACGGGTTTGTACAATATGAACAAAAGATTGAGCAAAAAATTGTCATGATACAGTATTTAAAATAGGGTAAAAGTATTCATATTGAAGTTTCCGCAAAGGGTGTGCCATTTTTGAAGAACAATTCAGTTTTCCACCCAGACTTATTTCGATTTAAATTGACAGAAACCCCCCGAAAGTTGTAATTTTTCTTTATTGTCTGGGGAAAATTTAAATAATGCTGTAGTCTATCGAAAATTTGAAGGAGAACTCAATTCTATTTCCCCTGTTGCTGTTATTGCCTTCTCATGTTGGACAGGAGCACAAAAATTAGAGCTATTTTCTTGTTTGGAATAAATTCCCCATGGAAAATTTGATCAAATAAGATATTAGAATTTTTTGAGGAATGACTGCTGTTACCTTCAGATTTTCCAAAAAAATTACTTATGAAAAAAGGATGACCAAACTGTGAAAACATTGGCACCCTTACAGAATGATTTCTTGTATTCATGCCCATAATAAAAAAATGTAAATGCAAAACTTGGACTCAACAGTTTTTTTAACAAGTATATAGTAAACCTTGTGCAGAAACTTCAGCATCCCCATCTTTCCATACAGGTGGTACCTTGCAATTCAAGCCTAATCCTTTACCAAAGTAGGGTCAAATTGCAAGAAACTGTGAAATTCAAAAATATTGGTAAAAAACACAAAAAGTGGCCACTGCTTTGGTCAATTGCCCTGCAGGGCAAGGGTCAAATTGCAAGTCAACCTCCCAGCAAATTTGACCATCAAAGTGTGGGACAGTCAAATTGTTGGAGGTCAAATTGCAAAGTTCCATCTGTATTTTAAATACACAGTCCCATGTGGAAATTAATGTTGAAACCATTTAATTTTAGGTGGTCAAGCAGCAGTAGCAGCAGTGGATGGGGAAAGAATTCAGGAAAAAATAAGAAAGGACATCCAAAGTGAGTCAAGGCATTTTTGTGTGTTTTGTTACAAAAACAATTTCGCATTTTTAAAACATCATTGTCGCATCTATTTTACCATGTTTTTACCACGTTTTTATGAACTCACTTTCTTGTCTGTCTGTCTGTCTGNGTTAAAAATAAAGAATAACTTTAAAGAATGTAACAGGCTGGTGTTACAAAATACTCCATGCTACAAAGAAGGAAAAGCTGTAATGAACAGTTTTTGGCACTGTAACAGACAGGCATTTTGAAATGCCTATCTGTTACAATCCCAAAAAACTGATTTCTACAGATTTCCCTTGGTTGTAACAAGCAGGCGTTTTAAAATGCCTTTCTGTTACAATGCTAAAAACTGTTTATTTCAGATTTTCCCTGGTTGTAACACAGAGCATTTCAAAATGCTCCATGTTACACCCAGGAAAATCTGAAAAAATATAAATTCTTGAGTGTAGCAGGCAGGCGTTTTGAAATGCCTGCCTGCTACACTCAAGAAAAGCTCATCAAAAATGTTTAAAGTATAGGCATAACTACAGAATGCATTAAAAACGCATTCTGAACGCATCTCAGAAAAAACTGTCAGTACAGCAACAAAGAAAAAAAAGGAAGGCGTTTCAGAAGAAGCTGGGCATAACAGTGATGCATAACAAATGCATTTTTTAATGCATAACTGTTATGCGCAGCAATACCTGTAACAAATTATTTGCTGCGGATGGGTTCCTGGTCATGATTGACCTGACTATTAATGCTTGTTCCAACCTGCACAATACTGTGTTTTGCTATTGATGCAGATTTGTATATAAGCTCCTCCACACCCTGGATCAGGAAGAATTCTTGGTCAGTCTATTGTCAGAGTCTGCCCAACTACGTCCTAGCTGGTAACTTGGAAAAGGAAGTGTTCTGATAATAGTAGAGTTCCCATTTAACATTTTACTTAATTGTATTCTTGTTATATGTTGACTATTCCAAAGTGTGTGCTTGTATTGTATATTTGACAATGAATGGATGTGTTGTGATAGAGTGAATAGAAGTATTGAGCCACACTTTTGACTTTGTCTGATTTGTTCTAATTTCTATTAGGAAAATCTTAGACAACAATATATTTTCCTCTGGTTTATATTCTGATGAGAAACAGCCTTCCCCATGTTCTGGACTACTGATGATGATGATTTCAATGTTTATTTTCCAAGTTTGTTTATATGATTTTCTCAACAGATCCTTAATTAAATCATTTTCCAATTGAGAAACTTTGCTCCCTTTGGTGTGACACACAGTTTTTAAATTTTGTTTATGTATTCTGCTGCTACTGAAATTGACCTGTATTGCAATTCAAGATGAAATTTGTTAGAGAATGTGTATTCCTTATGAGCATACTCAGCTTTTGATCTTTGAAAATGAGAAAATGTACATGCATACTCTCGATTTCTGGCTATTAAAACTAAGATATTCTACCGTCAAATATTGTTCAAATGGAGATATATACAAGAATAGGTATGAAAACTCAATTTTACATCAATTACTTGTGTTCCATATAATATATCATGCAGGTGGTACATTGCAATTTGACCTCTCAAAATTCAACCATCCCACAATTCAAAGGTGAAATTTGCAGGGAGGTTGATTAGAAATTCAACCTGTGCCCCCAATTTTACCTGCTTCAGCCATTTTTTAAAATTTTTGTATTGTACTGATATTTTTCAAAATTAACAAAGTGTCTCACATTTAGACTCCTTTGCAATTCAACCCTAGTTTGGCAATGGATTATGGTCAAATTGCAAGGTACCACCTGCACTGCTGCTTTGGTTTCAATTCATCTTTGCAAGAAATAAACGGAGGAATTTTTTTTGCATTCCTGCATGTGAGCTAGGAAAGCTTCTATATTTTTCTTGCTGCTGATCAGCACAAAGAAGACAGTGATTTCTAAACTGTTCTTCACTTTTATGTATATCCACTCCCAAACACTATGATGATGCCCACTGCAGCACTCGACCTTGTCTATATATAACCAGCATGAAAGGTCAAATTGTGCTGCTCTTGAATAATGTGGGTTCGTTTAGCTGATTACCCAGCCTGCACCAATTTGTCGGCTTCCGAGTCGATCCAATCCCTGTAGGCGGACACTTTCATCTCCACACTGGGGGCAAACACGTTACAATCCCTCCGGGCAGTAGCAGCAGCCAAATACGCGGATTGGATGCTGCTGCCGGTGCCGGAAGCGATGGCGGGACCAAGGACTCCAGCAGCGCTCGTCATTGGGCGTCTCAAAAGTATCTCGCCATCTTGGTTTCCATCGGAGGCTCTCGTCCCGCTGCATGCATTGTCTTCCCCAAAGGAGACCACTCCCACTTGCACAGCGGCCTCGCCCAACTGGGTCACTACTGGTCCTCCACTGTCGCCCTGGAAAGGAATTCACTGGTGTGTATATACAGTGAGACCCCCACATGTGGACGCCTCAACATGGGGACGATTCGAAATGGGGACATTTATTTTTGAAAAACAAAATCATAAAAAAGACCCAATATGAGGACACTGACTCAACCTGGGGACATTGCAGGATAAAATTTCAAAATAAATTTTAGGAAAATTGAAATTGAGTTTTATAAGGCTTAATTGCAAGAAAAAGATGTTTCCAACCTAAGATTTATGCAAGACAAATTCTTTGGTACTTTTCCCATCATTTTCCCATCCATTCAGATAATTTAAAAATGCCCTATAGCACAGAGGGACTTATTATATAATGTAAGTCTATGGGAAAACAAGATTTGAGTTGGGGACAATCCTACATAGGGACACTCTTGATGCACCAATTGATGTCCGCATCTGGGGGTCTTGCTGTGTATAGGCATGCAAAAATCCAAGCAGGTGTGTTTCCTTCTTCCAGTTAAAATTGGTGATTTTCTGGACCTTATATTAAACTGCTCTACATTTACGTTTATTGACAGGATGACAGCAGATATACTGATGTTGGTGGGAAGGCTTCATTTGCCCAATTAATCATTCCTCATATCAGTTTGTAAAGCATCAAGTTTCATATTACGTACCCAATTTCAACTTTTTTTTTTCTCGGGCCCAGCACATAGTAGCTCAAGAGGGTTAAAAAAAAACTCGAATACAGGTGGTACTTGCAATTTGACCCTAATCTTTTGCCAGACTAAAGTCAAATTGCAAATCTGTTGAATTGCAAGACACTCCGTGATATTTAAAAATATGTTTAAAAATGATAAAAAGTGGCCAACGGAGGTGGAATTGCAGAACAAGGGTTGAATTGCAAGTCAAACTCCCTGCAAATTTGAACATCAAATTGCAGGACAGTTGAATTGTGGGAGGTTGAATTGTGAGGTACCACCTGAATACGCATTTCATTCTGGGAGATATATTTAAATTAGGAAGGTTTAAATAACATGTTAAACTTGTTTACAAATGAGGATTTTCAATTATGTTCACAATAACAATTAAATAAGGCAGGACATTTGTGTATTCCTGAACTGTATAGAATGAGCTCAAGTAATCAAGCTAAAATACAGAGAATGAACTTTTTTATGATGTTGACACAAAAAAGTTGTTGGAATAAAATCTTCCTTAGAACAATTCAAGTAGAAATAGTTGAATAAAATAATGCTTTAAATACATGAAAACAGACTTTTATGCACAGAAAAGGGGAAAATAAGCTTTTTCTAAAAATGTCCTGGGATTGTGGTCTGATAAAAGTGTGGGGCCTTAGTGAATACATTCTCATCCTCTATTTATTAAATGCGAATTTGGCCCCACACTTGGACCCCTATCCCAGGACATTTTTGGGAAAAGTTTATTTCCCCCATTTTTTGCATAAAAGTCTGTTTTGATGTTTTTAAGCATTATTTTTTTATTGGCCTTCTAGAGTATAACTTTGCTATTTCCTGAAACATTTAATTTACAAATTTTGAAAAATAATGAATTTTTCAGCCATCTATGTTGATGTTTTGCAATCATAGTCCAAGTTGATCAGACAAAGTAGAAGAACCTACATTACTGCATTTTTACAACATTATTACAATAACGTTGTAACACACGAATGAATTTCTTGGTTGAAATGAATACATTTTACAGATCCCTGCAGTGGCATCTCTTCAGCGTACACATATGTACCCGCATCATCCAGGAATTGGGTAAATTTCTGATGTCCAGAAGTAAAATTCAGTGAAAGCTGGGAAATTCATTAAAATCAGTAAAAGCTGGGAAAGCCATTATTTATAAAGCACCTATTAGGTGAATGCAATTTTCGTGGTTGAAATAGTGAAAGTATGCAACTTACAGAACAGACACTGCCCTTGCCACGTCCAGAATCACAGAAGTGTGAGCTGGAGTTGAAGAGGGCTATCTGGTTTGGACAGTTGAAATGCCTCTCACAGTCTGCATTCAATCGCACATCTGTTTCTGCATACAGCAGGTCCTCAGAAGTCACTATTTACATGAGAGGAGAGTTGCAATCAGCAGAAGCCAGAGTAAAACCTTGTTAGAATAAAAGCATTTACTTGAAACCTTGAAAAAAGTTTTACAATAAAATCTCATTACAACAAATCTGGTTATTACACATTTTTAAGCACAACAAATTTTTTCCAAGTCCCAGCAGTTTCCCATTGGCGAGATGTTATAAAAAATATCCTTTCAACAAACTTAATATAGGCCGTAATCTCATTATAACAAATTTTGGCCATGATTCTGTTCCGATAGTCATCCACATATGGATTATAGGAATTTTTATAAATGGCAGAAAACTTATGAAAGTTTGAAAGGTGCCGAAAAGTTCATTAAAAAAATTTAATACAGAGAGAACTTATTGGTGTTTCGAAAAAAAAAAAATTTCACATTACTTGGAAATTCTACAGCTCCATTTTAGAATGTATGCCTTCCTTGGAAGTAAACAGTACATTGAACAAATTGTCTTTATTTCAAAGAGCAGACAGCTCTAATGAGTGGGTATGAGCATTCTGAGTATTTCTACCTTATTTAGTTTTGTTTATTTTTTCCAAGAAAAGCAACACTTAGTACAAAGGCTGCTTTTATGGAAGAAAATTGCTATTCATTTCAAAAATTTTCCCTTTATATCATCAGAAATACTCTCACTAATTATGAAAAGTTTTAAATTATCTGTTTCAAATACACTTTAAGGTGATTAATAACCCTTTCCCATAAAATTTCAGTCTAAAATAATTTCAAAACCAAGAATCTCAATCATTTTTTTATAATGAATTTTAACAGGCCCTCAGGAGTTTCTTCTAACAAGATTTTACTGTATACAGTAATGGAAAACTGTATTTTAAAACAAGACCCAAAGACCTTATAAGGGAATGATTGTTTAAAAAATAAACCTTCTGTTAGCTGGGACACTTCGGAAAAGTTTTCCAAAAATTATTTTTATAAACAGTGAAATTGGTTTCTGAAATCAGAGTTTTTTCCTAGCCATACCAGAACTCTATCACACAAAATGACAAACATATACAAAGCTGATAACAGCAAACACTTGATGGTCACATCAAAAGCTACAAGAAATTCCTTCTCTAGAAATACTTTTTTTTACTGCATTCTCTATTGAGTGACAATCTGTACCCAACAAAAGCAGTTAAACTATATACTCAGAAAATTACCTTGGAATGACAGTATGAGAATTTGGGAACAAAATGAAGAAGTGTCCCAACAAATTTTGAATTATATAGTAGAACATCGATTTAAATCAAATTATTGTATTGCAAAAAGCTTTGAAAAATTATTTCACAAAGATTTTCATGACTTTTTTCATTTGAGTTCCTGCCTTCAAACTGATGGGCCTTTAAAAAAAGTTCATCATAATACAATTTTATGATGATCCAAGTTGCAAATGCGCATTAAATCAGTGTTCCCCAGCAATGTTTTTGCACCTTTGTACCAGCAAATTCCCAAAAAATGTTCTCCAGAGTGGCAAAGTTTCATAAAATGTTTACAGACTTGGAAAAAATGTTGCTTGATAGACTTCATGGGATGTATATGTCAATCCCCTCCTTGAATAACCCCTAATACCGCTGGGTGCAACTCTTGTTTTCATACATGGCCTTAAAGAAAGGTTTCTTAGAATGGGAAATTAAAATAATTTATTTCAGACAGTAAAAATGTGTCTGATGAAGTCTTATTATATAGGAGAAAAGCCAACTTGTATTCATCAAATGTTTTCAACTGACATTGTCTTTCCAAAGTCTTAAATAAGGATAACAGAGTTCATTGTCACTTATATTAAATGTATTACGCTGAAAATTTCCCACAGACTGGCAAAAAAATGTCTGCTGACTGGTGCTGGTCTTCGGACCATGGGTTGAGAATACTGCATTAAATGTGATGTTAACTAGCTTACCAAGAGTCTCAATTTGTCCCCAGCCAATAATGGTGATATTCAGACCCTCGGGATTGGAACCTGGTAGTGCTAATTGTATTGCTGAAATATTTGGCGTGAATTCCACTGCATTCACCATCTTAACCAACGCCAAGTCGTTCTTTGGGGGGTGTCGAACATATTCTGGGTGTACCTTGAGTCCATTGATCATATCCCTTTGTTCTGCTACTATCACCCCACTGCCATCCCGGCCATCAAACACGGTTGACAATGTTCCCAGAAAGTATCGTACACCCTTGCCTGTTATTGTTTCCCCACTGTCAGCACATCTGCTTGATGATGGGGATGCAAAGAAAATACAGTGAGACCAGAAGATGCTAATGTAATTCATCCATCAAGAGTGTCCATTTATTCAAAATGTCCCAAAGTTGAGTCCCATTTTCACATAGACTGTACTGTACTGTAAACAGTTCAATGAAGACATTTTTATAAAAATCTGGACAGATACCTTGAAGAATTTCTGCAATAAAACATTGTTTTTTATGAATATAATTACAGTAAGCCCTTTTTTAGTATGAAACTACTCCACTCCAAGATGCGTTTTGTTCCACAAAATTTTTGCTGCACATTCAACAAGAGTTCACTGAGTTTCAATAAAGCATCTTTAATGCATTCAAAGGCACAAAAAAGAAAATTAATAAAAGTTGAATGATTGTACCAAGGGAAATTGGCGTCAAATAACATTTTGACTCGATTTGTGGTAATGCTTTGTAATACAATTGGCTAAAAGAAGTACAGACCATCAGCAGGTATATAAATACAAGAGATGTCCCACTTGGGCGCGATCTTTATTATTTCTAGGTTTTGTTATTTCTAGAGTATTCTAGAGGTGACAGATGGTAAAAGAAAATGAATAACCCATGATTTTGTAAAATTCTGGCATTTTGTGAATGTTTAAAAACGTTCCTTGTTTACTGCATGATATAATGTGTTAAAACTTATCAGTTATGGACAGAGTTTTCCACCCATCATGTCACAGCGGGCAGTAAAATTATTTTTAGGCCAGCTATCAAATTGAGATTTCATTCCTTTAAACCTTACATTTTCTAAATTTTAGATATTTGTTGCAACAAGAAAGAAATTTCAATTTTCAGCTGTTCTGACAAAATGTTAGCCCCTTGTGACATGGATGGAGAACTCTGGCCATGACTGAATTGTTATCACTTATCATCCTGCAGTAAATTGAAAAAAATATATATATTAAGAAATTTGAAAAAAATACCAAAACCTTAAAACATCATGGGATGTACCATAAATTATTGTTTACCATCATACTCATAATCTTGTTTAATAACCAAGGCTGCGCCCAAGAGGGAGGACCCTTGTATGCAGGTGTAATCTCCCTACAAATTCCTCAGCATTACAAATTTTTCTTTTTTCCCATGTAGAATTCTCTTCCCATGTTATATGGGTTCTTAAAAGGAAAAGGTTTTCAGGTCCCTTGAATTTTGTTTCAGAGAGAGAGAGAGAGTCCACATACTGTATAAAGCTGTAAGAAATAGTAAGAAACAAGGTTCTTCCAAACTTTTTGGGCCCACAGACTGGTCCATTTCCTTACATTTCTTTGCAGACCAGCAAATTTTCATAAAATGTTCTCAAACTCTAAAAGTGTTGCTTGAAAGACTGTGTATGGCACACACTGTAATCAAAAGTTCTTGTTTTATGAAAAAATGCAGTTAAGCACCAATTTGGCAGCTACAGCAGGTGGTCCCTTGCAATTTGACAATTCAACCAACCTGCAATTTGATGGTCAAATTTGCAGGGAGGTGGACTTGCAATTCAAGCCTTGGCCTGCAATTTGACCTCCCTTTTTCATCATTTTTGTGCTTTTGTACTTATATTTTTAAATTTCACAGAGTGTCACACAATATGACCAATTTGCAATTTGACCCTAGTTGGGCAATGGATTATAGGGTTGATTTGCAAGGTTCCACCTGTACAGCCAAATTCCATCAACAAATTATAAAGCTGGGCTTGAAGAAAGGTTTCTCAGAATGAAACATTTCAATAATTAATTTAAGCAGGTGAAAAACTTTCTGAAGGGTAATTAGGAAGAAAGCCAACTTTCATTTATTCATATTTTAAACTGCCAATAATGTCTTTCCAAAATTGCGCATGAAGATGATTGACTTCATTGCAACTTTTAATGATTTTATTATCTGCAGAAAATTTATTGCAGATCAGCAAAACACTTTTGCATACACCAGCGCCAGTCCATGGACCATGGGTTGGGGAACACTATACCTGCATGGGGGAATTGGTGCACACTGATGGGGATATGTCTGTAATTCTACACAGTGACCCTGCTGTGCCTGAAGTGTACCAAACTTCTTCTGTTGCAAATGTATATCCCTAATGTGCACCAAACCAACAATCAAGTTGCAATAACAAATAAGTTACACCAAGGTTACAGTTGGTGCATTTGTGTGATACTCCTGTTATGTCACATTTGTGCATCAAATGTAGCCCTGGAATGGTAGCAAAATTTCATCTGCAGAGGTGCATGCTTGTAACCCCAGAATAGCCCATGTACACCAGTTGTGACCCCAGTGGATGTGCACCAGCTGTGGGGTCAAACAAAGAATATAGCTCCCCACTTGGGTAGTATATATACAATACATTCACTCTCAATAATCATAACTCAAGGCATATTGTATTTCTCACAAATCCTCCATTCTTCAAGACAGCATTTAATTGACAAACTCACTGATAGGTGACGCAGTGAGCAGCCGTGAGGATGATCCTGTTGGAAATGAGAGATCCGGCGCAGTTCATACTTCTACCAGCAATTCTGACATCCAACTGCAGGTACACCATCCAAGGTGCCAGGGTTCTGTCGCGCACCTTGGTACCAGAATAGATGACCGGCGAGTCGTAGTCTTCCATCATCGCAGGCTTAGCACGGACTGTGATTCCCACCTGGTGCACGATGAGCAAACCCAAGACCCAGCAGTACAGAGGATAATGCACCATCACAAAAGCCCGTCTTTCCGACATTCTTATTTTCGGGCGCGAGCAGCAACAGCTCAGAATTGCACTTGACAAGTTGACAGTGACAGCAGTAAAGGCGAAGTGAGGATTTCTCGTCAACGTTGAACAGGATGAGAAAATGTTGAAGTACTTCTGCAGTACTGTATACTAGAAAGTTTCCAGCAGGATCCCGCAGTACTTCAGCAAGGCGTTCAGTATAATGGCGCAGTTCTCAAATAGGCGCGTGACGCAGGATTGCGTTGCTATCTATCTACGTCACGATGTGGTGGATTATTTTTAGCGCAAAAACTTTCTGCTGTAGAATAAATCAAGAAATTGGAAGTTAACTTAATATATGATGACCTTATTGATCATCAAAATCACCTTGTCCAAAGTGATGCTTACCAAAAGGGAATAAATTGTCAAGACAGGGAGGGGGAAAAGACTGTGGAGAAATAAAATTGTAAATGTTTGATCAAAAATTTCAATTGTACAGTCAAACCCCGCGTTAAGACGCTTCTGATAAAGTGCCACCCTTGGCAACTGCCAAAATTTTGAATGAAACAAATCTCCTCCATGTTAACCTCAATTTTAGATGCCAGAAGCATCCACAAGCGCTAGTGATGAAACAAAAGTGCTGTGTCCTATTTAGCTTTGTCTTTGTTACAATGTCAACATTGGGGTAGAATTATAATTTCTGTCAAGGATCTTGTATTTGTAAGAATAAAAAAATAATAATGATAATATTTTTGAAAAATGTGAGCAATATATTGACCTATAATCTTGAAATTTGAATAAATTGATGCAGCAAAATAAATTTTCTGAAAGAGTAATCTATTGATCACAGCAATACTCTTTGGAAAATTACTGAAGTTTATAGAAAACCTGTATCTCTTTGACTGATGGAAGTAAATTGATTTTTTTATCAAATAATTTATTATGAAATACTTGATAAACTGCCAACCCCTTTAACCCACCAAAATTGCTCTGTGGACACATGGTTGCATCTTATCATGCAGAGTTTGACTGTAATTCCCCCCATGGAATTTTACTGAAATACAAATTCACCTTGTGCTTCTCATGCGAGGGTTCTAACAAAAGTTCTCGGAGTAGCAATGAAAATGGCAGTAGCATTGGCCGCCAAAATGGCGGCCAATGTGGCAGCTGTGAAGGTGGCTTTTGATGAAAATGGCAGAATTGCCTTGGATGACATGGAGGCAACCTTAGAAAGAATGCCAAGCTGATTTTAAAAATTCTGAGGTTTCAGCAATCCAAAAATTATGGTTTCACTGAATAAAATTTTGAAGCAAAGTGAAGTTTTGTCAAGTTCTGCAGATGTGGGTTTTTCTTTTGTTCTGGTTTTTTGTGCCTGTTTTCATGGTCATTCAGGTGAGTGTAAGTGAGATTCAAATTCGATCGTACATGGATGGGTATTGTAGCTCCAGAGTTGGTCAACATCTCATGTTCCCTGCTGATAGCCTTTGCATTTTTGACTTTGAAAAAATGCAAAAGCTCTTGATGTGTGTTATGCGTGTTTTGAGAAATGATACATTTGCAAATTTGTCACATGAATCTGGGTTTCAACTGTATATATAGGGCAGGATCTTGCGATGAGTTGTTGATCAATTTGGAGATGAGTTCAAAAATCTTGGAAGAATAAGTTACCTGATGCTCTCATCACTGAATATATGCAGAAGTCATCAGCATCTTGAAAAAAGAGACGCATTCATATATAAATGTACTTAAAAAAATCTAGATAAATTAGCAAATGCAGTGGACAAATTTGCATCGAATATATTCCACAGAATTGAGTTCCAAAATTACCATTGCATTTCTTTTAATGTCAAGTCTCTTCCACTGAGTCTCATATGTGGGCTACAGCATTGTTTCCCATATTGACACTCACCCACAAAAAAAAAACAGTTTTGTGTTTCTCAAGTGGTTGAATTTTTAACACAAACACCAGATTACTGCATGGACTTCAAACCTTTGTGACATGCTGCATTGTTTGCTTTGACATAATGAACAGTCTACTTTTATGGAATTAAAAAAAAAGCTGTCAGTAAAGTTTAGGATTAATATTCATGCATATAAATACTCGATGAATAAATTTTACCAATTTCAGCATGTGAACATTGATGAGCAGCACAGTTTTTCATTTGCTGACTTTTCATCTACAAAAGATTAACTTTCCCTACCATAAGTTCTACAAATCATAACATTCCATTGGATGTGTTCTAAACATATCTTCCTTTGAAGAAACGATTTGCTATCATAGATTGTTATATTTTTTGACTAAAAATACGACATTTCACTATATCGACTTTAAATAAATATTAATCACTTGAATGAACCTCACGTATATCAACAATAAAATAGACAAAACGAAATTTGTTGACAAAAAAGACGAAAAAAAGTGAATGAAAGAAAAAACAATACGAAAGTCGAGAGCTGTTCGTTTTTCTTCAACCACAAAAAAAAAGAAGCCAGAATAAATCCCTGGTTATTCGAGTTGTTCCAACCAGAAGTATTCCGGGCTGATTTTCGAAAATGGAATCCCAATTGCTCTCGTATACTTGCGTATATGTTCATATAATATGTGCTGAAAATATATCTGCTGATGATGTGTATATGCTGTGTTCACTCATCATCAATAAAGTGCAGTCAGTGAAATCAATGCATGAAATCACCCGTTGACGAGTTGGGAAGCCACAGCATCGATCCAATCCCTGTAAGGTGCAATTTTCGTGCCAACAGATGGCGCGTCAATTTGGCAAAATGGAACAGCACGGGCAGAACGGCTTCTGCTATTCCTGCTGCTGCCAAACAGGGTTCTGAAGAGTTGAAGAAGCGCTGCCCCTTTGTCTGCTTTATTATTTTGAGTCCCAGATCTCGCTGTTGTTCTCGCACTGGAGTCGGTAGAAGTTGTTGGAACTTGGGCTGAAGTTGAAGTTGTTGGAACTTGGGTTGAAGTTGAAGTTGTTGGAGTTTGGGTTGAAGTTGAAGTTGGAGTTTGGGTTGAAGTTGAAGTTGGGCAAGGCCCTGTGCGATCATTGCGAGTTTTCCCAAAAGAATTGATCGCAATTTGCACTGCAATGGTGGCAGGAGGATTGTCTGGGTCTGTCACAAATTTTACCACTGGCCCACCATTGTCACCCTAAAGAATAAATATTTTGCCTGGGATTAACAAAGGAATATTCATCAAAAATTCGAAAACAATTTATTCAACATACAAGAGTAATTAATAGAAGAGCAGCTGATTATCAAGGCACCTATTTGCATGGTATATTTTTGGCTATGAAAAAGAGGCTGACTCATATCTCAACCTCCCAAACTTGTGTTACAGTTGAACCTCTCTAAGTCAATTTACAAGGGACCATAAAAATTGTCTTAGGGAGGTTTGGAATCATAGAGGTTTGAGCTACAAAATACAAAGCTCTTTTGTTGTGGGAAACAGAAAAATTTCCAAAAATTGAAAATGGTGGTATTCTGGGGCTCAAATTGCTTCTCAAATGAGTTGAAAGGATGCTGAACTTGTAGGCAGGGGTTAATTTGCCCTATTAAGTCTTGAACTTCCTTCCTTGAATGCATTAATTGAAAAAATTCATTTCTTGTTTCAAGAAAATAATAGCCAACAGTTCACAGAAAATTTGTCTGACAGAGATTTGAGAGGAAAGCCTTTGACTTAACAAGGTTTTTAATGTATGTTTCTAAGGGCGGGATTCAGAGGGGAAAATTCTCACTACAATACTTTACAGAAAAACCTGTAGTGGACATGAGAATCTTTCATTTGTGAGGTTTTTGGGAGTTAAAAAGGTTGTACTGTTGCATCAAAAGTTGTACAGGTGATACCGTGCAATTTGACTCCCCACAATTCAACTGTCCTGAAACTCAGTGGTCAAACTTGCTGGGAGGTTTACTTGAAATTTGACCTAGGTCCCACAATTTGAACCATAGACATCGGCAAAAATCTTAAATATGACAGAGAAAACATCGCATTTGACATTGCTTCACAATTTGAGTACTACCCCAGCAAATAATTTGTTACAGGTATTGCTGCGCATAACAGTTACGCATTAAAAAATGCGTTTNTTACAATGGCACTGTTGTGGAGAAAATGAGAGAGCTGCATCAGCTGATGATGCAGCACATCAATTCATTTGATTTTCTATTTTTGGCCAATCAAAGGACAGGGAACATGCAAGAATGTTCTGGAATTTTCTGGTCAGATCACCTGACCAGACAATTCCAAAAAACCAATAAAAGCTCTAATCAATTCAAAAGTTATAAGCAGTCTGTCCTGAACTCTTGAAGGACTATCTTCTCCTTCACTTTTCCTGAATTGTGCACAAATCTGTGATTCTTATTTATGCTGTGATCTGGTATTGTGATTCAATTATGTTGCATGAATTGCTTGTGTTTATTCTTGTGAATTCATAATTTTATTTGACTCTGCTGCTGAAAACATTCAATAAAATGTATTGAAACTAGGAACATATATTCAAGGCAACCCCTTGAATATGTGTTCTTGCCTCAAAAGGCTGATTGCCTGTGTTTTTATTTATTTTTTTGCAATCCTTGATCACAGGTACGTGAGGTATCTAAAGAGAATCATGTTCTCCCTAATAATGAGGACTTTACAAAACAAAACTCATAGCCTGGAAAGGATTATTTCTGTTTTGTGGGGATCCATCAGTGTCTATACCCAGCAAATAATTTGGCTGTTTCAACCTGCATTGCAGCCCCATTGGAAAGTCATTGAGATGCAAACATTTGGCTAACAGCCATTTGGTCACTGCCCAACGTCTGAGAGCAGGCATTCCCCCAAACATTGGCCAAGGCATGCTGGCTTGCGTTGGGAACCCATTCTGGCAAACATTGGGGAGGTTCCCCAAAACGTTGGCCAATGCATGTCAGAATTGGTTCCCAACGCAAGCCAGCAAAGTTTGGGGGAACTTCCCCAATAAAAGCATCCCCCCATGTCTGAAAAGCAGTAGAAAAAAGAAAAAATTCCCATTCAACTGCTGAGGTTTACTTCTTTATTTTGCCTTCTTTGTGTTATACTCTTTCCTCTTTCTTCTTTACTTCATCTCTGTGTGCTTTCTGTTCACAATATTCTTTCCTGCTGCTGTTCCTTTGCTTTGAATCTGCTGTCCTGATGATGCTCCTGGGTTTTGAACTGGGGCCATCTGAGTGAGAGTCAGTCACCTTCACATCTGTGTGAATGGGTGCTCTCAATGGGGGTGCAGATATTATTGCTCACAACGTTAGGTGTACCATTCCAAAATGCACCTACAACGCATTTCAGAATGGCCTTCATCCCAAACAGTGTTCACAATGGACTCCCAATGGACTCCCAATGCTTCCTGGAACTCTTTCCTCAAAACGCACCTAGGGGGCGTTAGCTCAAAATCCCAACCATTGAGAGAATGGGTTGCAGAACGCATTGGCAATCTGTTTCTCTCAATGGTTCACAGCCCAACGCCCCCATTATTTGCTGGGTATCAAGCAACAAAATAAACAGATATGACAACACCTAGAAGGGACAACTGCACCAGCAGATGCTCCATATTGTATACTTGAGAAGACCCCTGTGTGCAGCATACATGGGTCCCAATTTTTCTTTCAACAAGCTGCTGAAGCCTGAGTTGGGAAAAAAGTCTGATACCTTTTTCTCCACTGGCAGAAAAAACTTTCTGAAACAAATAATGCCTTGCTTGGTAGCATTTTTACTGCGCATTCCAAGCATAGGATTAGCATTGAAGATTTCTGAAAACAAAAAGATTCACTCCTCCTGGATTTTTTAAACCAACTTAGGCCTTCTCAATTCAGGTGACTTTTTTGACATTGAGTAAAACATGCAACAACAAAATCATGACTTTGCTGTGCAATGAATGGAGGCTAGCGCGCTGTTGCTGTCCAAAGGATATTCAAGACCACCCATAAGTGGGGAAATTGGTGCACACTGGGCCAGGATGTGTTTGTATTTCTACACACTGACCATGCTGTGCACCTGAAGTGTACCAAAGTTTTTCTGTTGCACATGTAAATGTGCACCAATTGTGTGTTCACACCAGGGTTACTCAGGGTCAAATTTGTAATATATAAGTTACACCAAGGTTACAGTTGGTGCATTTTTGTGATACTCCTGTTATGCCACATTTGTGCACCAAATGTAGCCCTGAAATGGTAGCAAAATTTAATTGACAAAGCTACGTGCTTGTGACCCCAGAATAGCCCATGTACACCAGTTGGGACCCCAGTGTGCACCAGTTGTGGGGTCACACAAAGAATATCTCCCCACTTGGGCAGCTTTGCATATGCAATACTGATGCTTATGAAATTTTGAAAGAGAGACATTTGATGTGTATACTCTTCAGTCCACTACTGACTACCACAAGGAAACAACAGACTTACAGTACAGACTGCGCCCATGGTGTTTCCAGCTAAGCAGACTTGCCAGTCACCATTGAAGTAGGGGGCAGCACCATCCTCACAGTTATAATATGAATTGCAGACTGCTCTCATTCGCACCTTTGTGTTGGTATACAGCAGTTTGGCACTGGGACCTTGACAGTATACAGACAATATAAAAATCGAAAGTATGTGGTTCTGAGTGAGCAATTATTCAAAGAGGACAAGACAAAAGGTAGTGTGAGTGCTTTCTCAAAAGTTTTCCAAATACATTGCACAAATCATCATTGTACATTATATTACCAGTATATGCTTGACTCAATGAGGCAAGCAAAAACTAGGTCAGAGGCACTATATTGGAAATATACTTTCTGTCAATCAAAATTTTCTGAATATATGAGGAGCTTAACAAAAGTTCCTGAGATAAAAATTGAAACAGCATAATGTATACACTTGGGTTGTAAAACAATTATTGTTTCAGAAAAATATCAGTCATCACTCATGGATATACAGTATGAGAAAATGTGACGGTTGTTAATGAAAATGGCGGAATGACCTCACATGATTTTTTTCTTTAAAAGTTATTTTGCTGCTGCTGTATGCTTCCACTGCAAAAAAAATGCGTCATTCAGTTGAAAAACTCAGAATTCAGATTGATAAAATTAAAAATTGCAGTAATATCTTATTCTGAAAATATTTGTTTTTTCCAGAAATCTTTAGTAAATCCAATTTTTTTACATCTTCTTTATATGTAGTGAGACCCCGAAATGCGGATATAACTGGTTCATCAAGAGACGTGTCCCCAAGTTGAAATTTCCCTACGTTAATATGTCTCATCTTCCCATAGACTTACATTACAGAATTTTTACTTGGTGTTTTATGGACAAATAGTTCATCATAATTCCATGGAAAATGGTCTCCAAATTGAAACTGATTCAATGAATTTTTGAATTAGCCAAATGGATGGTATAAATTGATGAGAGAAATGCTAAAGAACTTTTCTGACATCAATTTTAACGTTGGAATTATCTGTTTCTTATTGTAATTTGGCCTGAAACTTATTTGAAATGTTATCACACAATTTCCAGAATATGTTGAGTCAGTGTCAATCTGCATGTCAGGCTTTTTTTTGGGCACCCCCCCCTCCCCTATAAATAGTTCCGCCTATAAATGAAATAAGTTTACGTTTAATACGATAGATCGGATAGAAACATCTCTACCAATAAAATTTTCCAATGGAGAAAAATTCCGGTACTGCTGTATCTAGAAACGAAATAGTTCGTAATGAAAATTTATTTTGTAATAATAATGTAAAATTTCGCAATGGATTACCATCAGTCTCGGTTTTACCCCAGCCGATAACTCCCACATCTAGTCCCTCTGGATTGCAACCCGGAGACGTGAGTTGAACTAATCCAATGTAAGGCGTGAGTGTAACAGCAGACGACATCTTGACCAACGCCACATCGTGCAAGGATTTGAGGCCCAAATACCAGGGATGAACCACAATTGCATTTGTTGGGTCATCTTGCCAACCGTAAACTTCCTCAGTTTCGTCATCGGGTTTGCTGGTCAGTCCTCCCAATACGTACAATACTCTCTGGGCTTTCAGAAACACTCCAGGGTCGCTGAAACTGGGCAGCATACAAATTGTAAAGAATGTTATTTAAAAATATAATTCCACTGAAGTAATATCTGAATACAGCAAAATTACCGAGACTCAAGTTAAATTGTTAACAAAATAATTTTTGCACAACCTGATGATAAGATAGCATGGGTATATAACATACATTCACTTGATACCATGTACTGAGCTGTCCAAGATACAGTACATAATTTGTGCCGGAGCTGCTGCATTCATTGTACACTTTGTTTGTACAGTTAAACCCCGTTAAACCGCCAACGTTTGTGCAGCAGAATTTTGGTGGTTTAACGGGGTTGGCAGTTTAACAAGGGAGGGGTTGCCACAGTATTTATTGAATAAGTGTATTTGATCTCTTGAAAAAATGTTTCAAGCTCTAACCCTCCCCATCCTGCTTTTGGTGATGATGACTCTTCATTCTTTTTTTTGTGGGGACATAAATCTCTCATTATTTTCATCATTAAATTGAGAAAACAAATAATTTAAAAAAATATTACCAGAAATATAAAGCTTTGAAGAGAGGAGCCAAAATTTGGCGGTTTAATGGGGTAAAAAACAATGCCAAGATCCTGTTTGTTCTGCAAAAAACATTGGCAGTTGGCGGATGGTGGATAAACGGGGTTTCCCCATCCCTTCAAGCTTGAGAAGATTTGTTTGGGAGGAAAAAATGGCGGGAAGCGAGGGTGGCGGTCAATCGGGGGGTGGTTTAACGGCGTTCAACTGTACTACGAATCTCAATTTCACATCGACTTCCGTGGGAACTTTGTTCCGAAAAACTTAATAAATTGGGGAAAAAATGTTTCAAAAATTCTATATTAATTTTACAAAAAATTAACAAATAATGCGTGGTTAGAAAAAATCATACCCACTAATTCTGTTTAATTCAGGAGGTATTTTCATGTTACGGTATTGAACCCCCCCCCCCCTTCATCTTGACAAAATATGCGTTGAATTTACTTAAGATGGTATCCATTCTTATTTTTACTCACGAGAAGGTAACGCACTGAGCAGCCGTGAGGATGACTGATTTGGAAACTAGGGAACCCCCGCAGGGCATATCGATGAACCCGTAGTCGCTTGCCAAGTATACCATCCAGGGAGACTGTCTTCTGTCAGGTAAGATCGTACCACCGATGATGACCGGAATGTCGTCTTGCCTCGCGTCCAATGTCCCACGGATGATGACCGGGTGCATCAGCAACCCAAAAATCCACAGAGAATATGCTAATGCTCTGTGCATTTTTACAGAAAGAGCTCTATTGAGCGTAAGACGAATCTGACGAAATGATGTCTGCCACCCACAACACCAGATATATGTCAACCTCACAGCTCAACTTCATGTGCTGAGGAAAATTCAACAATGATGTGTCTAAGGAATGATAACTGCCAATGTGAACAGCTCAATGCCAGCATGACGTTAAGCTTGAGCGGTATGAAAGTTTTTCAAGAGGCCTTGTATTTTACCAGGATCTCCTAATTGCTTGCGTGCATCATGCCCTTATTCTTGGAGTACTTGTTGCAGTAGATACTACGTCGAAGTACTCGTGACGCACACAATCCCATGCACTACCAGAAGTCTGGATTTTTTTCGTTTTAGAAGTCATGTGGAGACTTCTGCGTCATTTGTTCCCTGGATCCGGGACTCAAGGTTGCATTGTGCGCATGTATAATTGTACAACAACCGCAACCTTGGCATCAAATAGGAATTAAAAACACTCTCAATAATAACTAATAAGCTGTACATACTGCTTCCAGTTTTTAGAACAGCAAGACTTGTTTTGCAAGCAATAAATACCGTCTGTATTTTATCAATATTACGTCAATCATGAAGAATTGCTGCATTGAATGAGCGATGATAATTTGTTAATGTCATAAATTACAGTTTGACCCCAGGATGCAGGAATACTTATTGTTGCATCAAGAGTGTCCCTAAGTGTCAAGTCTTAGACTTACATTATATAACTTTTGCCTTATGGACAAAATACTCATCATAATTTCATGAAAAAATTTCTCCCAATTGAAACTGATACAATCAATATCTTTCAAAACTATATACAGTACACCCATTTGAAGCATTAAATATTGATACCTCTGTACAGTACATAGAAATGCTTGCATCTGTACAAATAGCTTTCAAGTGGAAAAGAAAGAAGTCCCTCTATGCTGGAGGTACATTTTTTTAAATTAGCCAGATGGATGAGAGGAATGCCAAAGAACTTTTCTTACATCAATTTTAGGGTTGTGAATATCTGTTTTTTTGTAATTTGGCCTGCAACTTAATGTAAGTTTATCACAGCAATGTCCATACATTGAGTCAGTGTCTGCATGTCAGGCCTTTTTATATTCATTTTTAATGAGAAAATAAGTGTCCTTATGTTGAATTGTCTGCAGGTCAATGTGTAAGCATGTGGGGGTCCTACTGTATATATAGATGCCGCTGTTCAAACTACACTGATATCTTGGTTTCTGTTAGGGTATCAAAGCATCTACTGACTGAAGATTGGGCAGCATGCAATTTAAAAAAGGAAAGACTCTGATCACGCTCCCAGAACCCAAATAACTATAATACAATGCTTGTTATCCCTCATTTGTTAGATTAAAAATTTGTGGTGCAATTTTTCTGATATGCTGTTCGGCGATACAATTTCGAGAGCTCATTTTCTGAAGTATGGATAACCATTTTGTGCGTCAAGAAATTTTCTTGTGCCTTATTCATCAAAAAAATTGAAGAGGCGCCTGGTTGACCGACTGCCTGCTGGTCATATATGACGAACTTACCTGAACTCCTGTTGAAGATAACAATGCCTTCAACTCACAAGGCTAAGATAACGGATTATCGAAATCATTCGTTTTACGCCACAGGAACAGTTCATTCGGCTTTATTATAAACCAAGATATAGAACACGTAACAATACTTTGGCTGCATTACGGCTCGTACGTGGAAGTAAATTTCCTACAAATTATTCACTTTCAAGATCGAGTACTCGTCATTCAAAAAAACCCGACTGAATCCTGGGCCAATTTTTCCGTCGTACAACGCGGGACACAGCGGTTGTCGCTTTCCAACCAACTCCGGCTCCAACTGGTCCCACAAAGACAACAATGTTCCCCTGGACACGAATAAAAGATATTTAATGTGTCAAAACATACTTGAATCAACAGACATATGCAGATGACCGCGTATAAAATTTTCTATTTTTTTTTTTTATTTAAGCAGTAAACGTTTTGAAACGTGTATCAGACTTACTTCACAGAACGCGATTCCAGGCATTGCACAGCATCAAGAACGAGGAAATCAGCGGAAATATTTCTCAATGCTGCGTGCAACAATTTCTCCGATCGTCTGCTGAATGCCTGAAAATAAGTCCGAGATGGACAAAATAAATAATGCGGAATTCAGTGACACGGGGGGCTGTTCAAAAGTCCTCCAAATCAACCAAAAATCATCATTACATTGCAAAAAAAAGGCATTTTCAAAAACGATTCAATCATTTATACAATTTTCATATGTACGGTACAGCAATTTTGTCTACAATAAAAATCAAATAAAAATAATTATCAAAGAATGGCGAAGAGTACAAGACTTTCTTTCGTCGTCATTATCTTGGTAAAACTGAATGAAGGTCATTTAGCATAAAATGGGAAATACAAAACTTTCCAAACAGCTTACTTATTCAAGAACAGAAAATTATGCCTCCAACTTTTGTTGCTTTGACTTTGTGCCTCAACACATGTTCCAAGCGACGTTCTTTCAAACGACGCAAAAAAAATTAAAATTTATGATTAGATTTCAATCAATCAGTTGCAGTGCTGCTATACTAATGAAACATAAATTTTGAAGCAACCCTCATTGGAGAATAAAAGTATTTTTCTTTCTTTTACCTGATAAATAGCCTCAGTGCGTCTTCTCAAAGCGAAGTCTTCGAAATGCGGATGATTTGCGGTCAAACGTTCCGCAACTAAAGAAATCCCAGCCATAGTGACCATGTCACCAGCAAACGATGCGTTCTTAGGAGTGTCTTTCATGATCCACTGAAGCATGTCCTTCTCACCTCTGGTGTGCCAACCTTCTCCTTCAGAAATTTAGCAAATACAATTTTAAAACTTGTACAGTACAACAGTGATGAAATATTAATTAGCCCCCAAAAGCATGGATACAACTTAATGATACTCGAAATGGCCAAAGATCATAAACAACATGAAATCCGCCAAATTTCTCACCAGTCATTTTCAATGCTTGCTGAATGCCATCCCATCCCTTGAATGTCATTGCAAACAAAAGCGCTACCAACAAGCCTTTCCTTTTACTTCTGATCCGTTCAGGTAAAAACTGACAAAGAAATGAAAGATACTGTATATAAAAACTGTAAGTCCAAAAAAAAAAATACGGAAATTGAACTCACTCTCGTCCCAGTGATCAGTGAGGCTACTAGGCAAAGTTGGGGAGTGAAAAACAACTTGAGTCTCATTATGGCTCCAGCCATTACTCCGAACATTAAGGCTAGGCAAATATGAAATGCTTTGATTGGTTCCACAATTTCCATGTCTCCGAACAAATCCTGTGGAATCTTTGAAGCCTCTGGATCGTTTTCTTGCTTTTTCAAGTCGTTTTGAGCGTTTTCGAATCGAGCTCTAAGTTGAGCATACTTCACTTTTCCCCATCTGTTGGAATGTGTAAGAACAAAAGATAATCCTGATAAGTTATTATCATGACAACTAGGCGATATTTCACTTCATGGAGATCTTTCAATTCAACATTATCTTGTTTGAAATGATATTACAGTATTACAAAAGGGCGTCTGATTTCAAACACACTTGAATTTGTTAATTCTCTATACTGAATTTCACATAAAATTATCACATCATTTCCAAGCTGAATCATTGATTATCTCTTAAATTTTTCCAACATAACAAATACATTACAGTACATGTACTCGATTTCCCTACAATGAAGAAAAAATCGGTCACCCATGCATCACGAATTTCACGTTTTGCACAAAATTAATTTTATGTTTTATTTATTTTTTTTTAAATTCCATGTAAGATGCAAGTACAGTACAATAAATTATCTCTGAAAAATCAACCAAAACCTTTTCGAATGGCGGTTTTCAATTAATCAAGGAATTTCGATTGATACTGAAGATAAGTAGCAATTTCAAAGTTCGAAGAAGAAGCTGTGCCAAAAATTAGCATCCGTGGACAAAGTAAACAATCAACAAAGCTGCGGAATCCGTTGATAGTACGTCACAGAAGAAACAAAAAACAATCTGCTTAATACAAACTTTCGAAAACATTTTGGGGAATTTTTTCTTTCTTCGCGCACGGAAATTAAACTTCGGTTTCATATCATGCATTATTCGGACTGAAACGCCATTTTTCGTGTGTTTCTTTTAAAATAAAAAAATGCTCACCTGAATACAACCAAATGCATTGCGACTCCAAGCGCAACCGGAATCAACAAGCTGGAACAGAGATCATTCCAAGTAGCACCAGGCAACTGTTTAAACTCCGGTTGCCCAAGATACAGCAGTGTGTCAAAATCCTTATAGTTTGCAATTTTTGCTCTCAGCAAGTTGAACACATGTGACTGAAAACGAAAAAAGGAAAAAACACTCGAATTCCACATACCACCCCAACATAAGACGAACTATCGTACTCACGTCATCGCCTCTTCCACTGGTCCCCAGATAGTTTCCCAGCTCAATTTTGAACCCGACTGTATTTATCAAAGCGAAACCCATTTGCGCCACCGCAGCAGACATGGGTGGCAAGTACTTGCGCAATGTTGGGCCAAGGGTAGCACCCAGGGAAACCATTGCCAGGAGCGAGGCAGTCAGCACCCCACTCAGTATCATCACGTTGCCATGCATGGTCAAGTACGTCAGACCCACTGAAACCTAAAAATATCGATTTATCCCCTTGTTATTGAACAACATGTGAGAACTTTTCAACACTAAAAATATGAACAAAAAAAATCGAAATTAGGTGAATGTCGATGCCCTAAGAGGACTCATTCTTTCATAATAGGCGTACTGCAAATAAGCTTTCAAACTGATTAATGTAGCAGCAAAATCCTTCGCGAATAATCCTGAAATTTTACAATAATCGAAAAGTAGAAGGAACTTCTGATTCATTCATCCGTGAACACACGGCAATTGCAAATGTCGGCGCCTAAATAATTTCTTAAATGATAAGAAGAGAAACATACGAAGTAAAAAATCAATTTAGTTCATCAAGCAACTATTCCGTGCGTTAGATTTTTTAAAACATTATTTTTTAATTTTCTCAACAATATTGACATTGAAAGTTGTAAAATATTGGTATGAAGTACATAATTTGAAAATTTCGCAGTGGGCTAAATCTACCACGAAAAACCAAAAACTGACAAAAGAAAACGATCGAAATCAAATAATCACTCAACCGCTTGGGAGATCAGGAATGGATAAATGTCTCTTGGCCTCAAAGTACCAAAACTGTGAAGCAGGAAGAGTATCCAAATGCAGACTGCCATTGCGAACTGGGAAAACTGCCACACCAGCAGAAACAAGGTTCCCGTTATGGATAAACTGACCAACTGTAGATTCAATAAAAAAAACCGTCGCGAATTAAATACATCCACATACAGTATTTCCAATGCAATAAACTTACTAGGAGTGGCTGTAAAAGCATTCTTTGATGCCTCGCTTTCATTAAAAGCGTCAACAAAAGGAGGTACACCAAAAAAATTGGGTACCCGAAGCTCTCCCTCAGAGTTGGTGTCCATCCAACCCTTGTACTCTGCAAATCCGTTCAAAAAATTTCCTTGTAAACAATTCTTCAAGCAAACTCGCTGAGCGGTTCATTGCAGATCAAAACCATTAAATTAATTTCCTTTATGAATTCAAGAACACTTATGAACAATTATAAGGTTTGCTACGTAGAAAAAATATGTCTGTGAATTCATTGAAGAGATTCCAAAGAAGAAATTTGGAGAGACCGAAATCTCCGAACAATAAAAATGCTTTTCTTGGGACGTTCTGTACATCACTGAAACAGCTCCTGTAGATTTTCTCTGTTAAGCAGTGAAGGACAGTTAATTTATATGAAACGTTCGAAAGGAAGGGTATCTCAGAAATCTCAACAAATATTACAGAATAAAGAAAAAAAACTTGTAACGATTTTTTTTTAAATGTTATTTTTACTGAACGCGATCAAATCGGAAGGGACAATAACACCAACACCGTAAATAAAAACATACCCGTGACTGGAATTGGATTTTTTCAACAGCAGTAATCAACAAGATTCCATGACTCAAACTCCGGAGTATCCAGACACTTACTTACATGAGTATGATTGCAAAAGAAGCTCCACACGGCGAAGACTCCACCACACAACGACGAACTAATACACGAAAAAAAAATCAATACGAAATTTAAAGGATTAAAAAAAACGATTTCCAGAAAAACCTCAAAATGGAACCCAGGGCGAAGATCCCAGCAGCAGTGAGCCCCGCCAAGCACCAAACCACAGAAACGTAAAAATGCATCGGCTCCCCGATTCCTGAGCACGTCACCAAGCTTGTTTCTTCTCCAGCTTCCTCGTTATCGTCGTGATCATGACTGATGTCGACAATGTAGCAGTTTTTGGTCGATACGTTCCACGCAGTCGCGAAATCTGAGACTTGCCAATACAAGCAGCCCAAGGCAACCTGAACGCAAAACGGATTTACTGATATACTTTCCCGTTGTACCACGTTAATTAAATAGGATAATGCAGCTCGTAATTGAACCGAGATTTTGAATTCTTCGCATCACATCTCCAAAAATTGAAACAATTCGGCCTCGTCATGGACAGGAACAAATACGTCCCACAGATTCTCAAAAAGTCAATGCACAAGCATCAAATGATGTCCATAAAACATAATCACAAAAAGTTCAACAAAGATTCTATGCGAGTGACGTGCATAAAATCTGAAGTGCTTCGGGAAAATGAATAGGAAAAAACCAATTACCAATGCTTCCAGTGAAATATACAGGACAGATAGAAACTTTGACTTCGAGTGACATCTACTCAAGCTAAAGTATTTCGTCGTTGTTAGGGACAAAACAAGAAAAATGCATATGATGGGTCCTTAAAAACCTGCTTTAAATAATGAAAAATAGGACAAGGCACTAATAATTCCCGGCAAACTATTATCATCGGAAAGCTATGAAGAAATATAAAGTACTACATTTCAATACGGAGTAAATTCAAAAATGTCGGACTCTTACCTCGGGAAAAAGGTTGAAACGCTGAAATGCATTGATCACATTCGGGAATTCAGTTCCGGTATCATTTCTGAAGCTCTCCAGCACTGACCAGAACGCGTCTTTCTCACGCGTCAGTTTCTTGTAAAACTTGTAATAAAACCCCTGTCGAGTATCAACGTTTTTTGAATTTCTGTACATCAAGAAATTTCATGCAAATCCAGTAATTCCGTTCAAATGAAGAGAACATCAAGAATTAATTACTACAGGCGCTTGTTGCAGTCGACCCCGAAGAAAAAAAAGTTTTGTTTTATTTATTTTGTTAAATGTACGCGATTTTCCTGGTACCAATGGCTTTGCTGTAATAAGCTTCAATTGCACTCTTTCCACACAGTGCTGGGATGTACCTTCAACTGTCTGACATTCACTAAATTTCACCAACACCTAGCAACATTTTGAATAGATACGAGGAAATTAATAAATATTGCCCAATAAAAAATGATGTCCATTTCCAATCATACGTTCAAGAATAGAACACAGGAAAGAAAAAAAAAACTTGTGAACCAATACTCTCTTCTACTCGAGAAAAATACGAACTACGTGACAGCTTTAACGGACGAGAGAACTTTACCATTTCCGTCTTCAAAGACATCTCCCGCTCCATTGTGGACAAGTGCGAGAAGTGCAACGAGTTCTCAAACAGCGTGGCAACATAAACAGCATTCAGAACAGCACTCACAACACCTGACAAGCAAAAATGCCTACTCAGGACCGAAACGACCTTCTCAATTCAACGAGGGGAAACCGGGAATTCCTGGTTTGTTCGTTTTTTTACTAAAAAGCTAGAAATTAATTTTAGAATATTTCCTTTCGGGGGGCCCCGGTTCGAATATTTTACCGTTTTAAAGGAAAAATAACTCAAATGACATTCTTGAACCAAGGCACGAAATGGATCGAGATATTTCCGGAATTGAGGCCATGATTGCAAAATTTATAACTTTTTTTCATAGAGCGATTTCTCCTCGATTGAAATTGCGTAGGCGGAATCTGAAGAGTATTCTCACATCCGACAAGTATCCACCAGAAGAACCCAGAACCCTGGTTCCTCAGGGACACGGCGTCTTCCTCTCTTTTGAGTTCTGCAAATAAACTCCGCGCCTTCTCGGCTTCCACAGTCGCCAGGGTCACTGGTACTTCTTCCACCTTCCCCAACGACTCCGAACCCACTACTTTCCGCCTCCGGGGCTTCATCACCCAACACTTACCCGCCCTACGATACGGCAAAAAAAGGAGAAGAAAAAGTATCAATTCGGAAAGAAATCAGTGGGCAATCATCAATCAAAACCTCGATTACGTTCCGGAATTCGGCATTTCTTTTTAAAAAAAAAAAAAAAGAAGTCAACGCACATGGGTGAAAAAATGGCTCGAAATGAATGCACACACGCCACGCAATATCAAAAGGAAAATGAACGGAACATTCTTAATCTCAAAGTCTGTCCCGTGGCAATATAAGCTTCAAATCGCTGCACAGTTGCGTCACACATCGCGACGGAAACGTCTGGAAGGACGCCATAAAACATCTGAAAATGATCTTATTTTCCGCCTCACCGCTGATCACTCAACTTACATCCTCAGGGCTTTTCTCTTCTTCATACTCGGATTCGCATTGAAAAAGAAGCGCGATAAAAAGCTGCCCACTCATTGAAGACAAATTCAATGATATACTTGGCACGTTCGAATCATGAAACATTTGCTCGAAGACAAAAGAGCATCTGAGAAGTTAACCTCGAATTCATTTGATTTCAACATGATTCCGAAAACTTTCCAGTTCAATTTTTAAAAGGTAATCCTCTCTAAAAAAAAAAAAAAAAACCGCAAAAACCCCAACAATTCAGACTCGAGTTACTTTACCTACTTCGATTCGTTTACCCAACGGAGGTTTACAACAAAATCGAAAACTATTCGATTCACATGATCCACCAATTGAAAGTTTGTCAGCACAAATCGCCTATATCTAGCATTGAGAAACAGACCCGCTACAGATTTTCCTCGCAGAAACATAGACACGAAAGATAGTACAATGTGTAATTTTCGCATCAAAGTTGGTGATGAATTCTGTTTCATCAACAGCGTTCTGATTTTGTTTCAAAGATTAGCGTGTTTTCCTGTGTCTTTCAAAGTAGCATGTAAGAACAGTTTCAACGCAGATCTAGTACAGTATTTTTCTCCTTTTCCGTTTCCATCACTGTTTGATTTATTACAAGAGGAATCTTTGAACTTCGAATTAACGACAGGAAATTCATTAATAATCGAATGTCTTTAATCTCTACGACTATCGCTCAAAATTTTCGACCCGAAAAAATGGGTTTTGCGCGAATCCCGGGAATAAAAAAAAGAGTTCAAAATCATTACAAAGGAAACCCATGCAGAACAAAGTCGCTTCCCCTTTGGATGAGCCATGTGCGATGAGCAGTGAGGCGGATCACAGAAGGATCCACAGACGACAAAAACTCGCAAGAAATGAAAAACGGAGCCGAATCTTTTGATAAAAATGCACAAAAAAAGACGGACAAGCGAGAGGGGACCAAAAAATAGAGAAAAGAAAACGCGGCAACGCGGGAACCTTGTAGTTCCCACCCCAGAGCCGAGGGTTCACTTGCGGAACCCGGACGGCGACGGCGCAGTGACATTCGGGATCATGCCGGCGTTCGGGAACAACATTCCTCCAGCGGCGTAGTCGCCGATCATGAGGGCATTATTGACCGGGAAATGCGCGTTCCCGCCCAAGATCACTTGGCTCTGGTTCGAAAACTGGGAGCCCGAAGGCCGCCGCTGAGCGCCGCCCATGTCCATCACGATGTCGTCGCCGCCGTTGCCAAGCCCGTTGTAGTCGACGAACGAGCCCAGTGACGGCACTGAGCCCCCCGTTCCCGAGTGCGTCACAGACGACGTCATATCCTGGGTCCAGAGTTTCTCACTAGGCGACGTCGTGTTTCCGCCCGGTGGCGGCTGCGGCGCCTGTCCCGTATACCTGCACAAAACACAAAAACATATTATTGGAATGACATTTGAACGCAAGTGTTCCATTACCGGCGCTGGCCTACTGTGTCATCTACAATGAAACATTGAATTCAAGATTTCCGACGCAGGTTTCGTCGGGGTTTCTGCTCACTTGCATGCTCGAAGTCACTCTTCTCCAATTTCAGAGACTACACATTACAGTATTCCTAAGCGAAGACACCTCCTAATGGAAGATTTTCCAGGAATTCCCGTTTCTTATTCACTTCTCAAAAAGAACAGAACAATAGGAAAGGGGAAATATGCGAGCCTCGGGTTTCTGAAAATATCTCGACTGACAGAATGTGCGCGAGTGTGGCAGACGACACACTAGACCAGCACCCAACCATCTTAATAAGCATCAACAATGATTCGCATTACAGTACTAGGATTGATTTTTAGATCGACCTTCGCGTTGATCACATCGAACGCTGCCTCCGCGATTTTCATCCCGATGTGACATCGCCTTGGCATGCTTGTCTGATCGATGTAGGAGGATAGATCAGGATTCACTGAGTGCGGGGAATTGGAAGCGTCAGTCCAAATATTTGCAGAAATAAAACAAGATCCAACTCATCAAAGTAATCAAGCATTCACGAACTCCCGCAACTCGATCTTTGGTAAATAGGTCAACCATTTCGATCAGTTTCTCAGATAGCGTCCAGCAAGCAAAGGACTATTCACGACTCTGCTCTGATCAGCCGGATTCCTGATTCTGTTCAATTCGATTCAAAATTCGAACCCGTTTCCTGGAATCTTAGGCAGGGATCGCCTGCATTTCAAGCCTGACCAAAATATGTAAATAGGGCGACACAACTTAACTTAGACTTGATATGACATAATTAAGTTGACATCTACACATCAGGGCGTTATACACGGAGCTCCTTTCAGTGGAATGGGCATTGCATTTTTCAAAAACCACAGAATATTCCAAAATTCTAAACACAGTAGAGTACTCGATTCTTCCACCCAAAACATGTTGAATTTTCAACAAACTGAGCCAATGGTTCCTCACAGCTGCCAAGAAGAACTTCCACATCACTCTATTTGATATACTGTGATATAATATTTAATATACTATATTCAATAGACTTACTATACTGTACATTTAAGTACCACGCACACTCAAGTAAGACACACACCTGGTTTTCTGATCCTGAAATTTGGATAAAATGTATCCCCAAGTAAAACACAAACCCTTTTTCAGTGAATGAAAATTTAAATTTTTTGAAGAAAAACAAAACATCAGACGTTAAATTTTGACTCGAATTGTAACAACAATTTAATGATTGCACAAGTTACTCAATTAAATACGGTACTTCACGTTTTTGAATTGGAGAGATCCAAATATTTTCCTCCATCGTGAGAAAGGTTTTAATAAATCCAGAAAGAAGTTGAAATTACCTGAAATAAGGATTCTTGAGGTCCAGTGTGTTGGACGATCGCGTCGAAGTTCCTTCTACGCCAACGTCAATTGTGACGTCGTAACTCTGGCGTGAATTGGCCTTCAGCCCCACTCGACCAGTAAGCACTTGTCCCACCCGAACGAAAATCGGGTTCTCCAGCAGACACCTGACCTGAAGAAGTCACATTGCGTACATTGAAGTGATAGAACACACGTAAACTCAAGAAAGAGTAACAGCATATCTCCTACATAATTTCCTAGTTTAAACAAAATTTAGCACATCAAATAAGCTCTGGCGACAAGATGCTTTAAAATAAAAAAACGGGAGCATATCAATCACATGCACGCTGAGATATAGTTATGTTTACGCTTTAACGAGGAGAGAGAGACTAGTTCTAAATATTCAACAACAAAAACGGTAGATTATCGGAATAGTTTAACTTCGAATTCTTTTTTACACACATACTCTGCCAAGATGCATCAGAATTTCCAATTCAAAAATTCATTAGACTATCAAGCACCACATTTCCCCTGAAATTCCATCGAACTGGCGTCAGTTAATAAAACCAACCCCTCCAGCTCATACAGTATCTCACAACCAGAACAAATGTACCCTGCATAATTTCGGGATAATACTCAAGAATGAGTTTTCATAACATTAATAACTTGCTTTCAGTGGCATACCTGGTACCAATGGGTGAGTGGCTCAGTTGGGGCTGTAGATAACCAGACTACTTGCTGAGACCCTAAAAAGGCAACGTCGAACCAGAAGGCAAGTCCATGAATGGTACCGGACTTGAGCAACGGGAAACTGAGTGGAATGTCAATATCGTGCAAATCTTCTTCGTTGGCAGTCTGGAAGTCGATTGTGTGCTTGCAAGAATTCGCCAAACAAATCCGGAGGTCGAACGTGTCGACCACCGGCTGCGAAAAATACTCTTTTACGGCTGCCTCTCGAAGCGAAGTAAGGTTGACTCCGTGAAAACTGGACGTGTACCAAAAATTTGCCTTGTTGAATTGTTCCATATAAAGAGTGTCGTCAGTAAATGGGGCCACGTGGAGGTCGCCCCGACTCGGGTACATCTTTCCTCCGGGCTTCAACCACTTTTTGGCGTGCAGAAAGGTTTCCAGCATTCTTTCATTGAGCAGCATGTATCCCATAGGTTCCGAAATGATAAGATCAACCTTGAATTCCAAGAACGAACGGATACAAATATACCATCTAACGCATACACAAACTAAAGGCTGGTCCTAAAACTACCTATTTCTTCGCAAAATTATTATTGAGCTACGTACGGATCGTGAGTAGCTCAGTTGGGGCTGTAGATAACCAGACTACTAGCTGAGATCCTAAAACAACGATATTCATAGATCTTTACATTCATGTGATGAGAAACGATCAAGTGAAATGTGACGCATCAAGGTACAGTATTCTCGAATCAGGATTCTAAATACAGTAGTCTTAATTAAGAGCAGTTGGAGAATACAGTCGTACTAGAAGTTCTTTTCTCGGTTCACGCAAGTACTAAAAGGGAATGGAGACAGTTTCTCAAGGAAGGAAGTATTCTTGAATTGGATCGATAACAACGTTCTGAAAAAAATTACGAAAAACTCACCTGTTCAGGGATTTCGATTTCTTCAATTTTCCCTGGTAAAACAGTCATTATATCGTTCAGGCTGTTATTGCGAACAAGAACTTCTGCGTACGCAGCCATTGAACTAGCCTCAACTGCATAGACCTTCTTGGCGCCTGCTTGGCACGCGAAAAATGATAAAATCCCCGAACCAGCCCCCACGTCGAGTACTACTTTGTCTCGAAAATCTTCCAAGTTATCCAAAACAGCACGCTGATACGTCGCTGTGCGTATAAAGTCCTGCATCATGTTTTGCTGCTGAGAAAGGTATCCATAAAACTGGAAGTACTGCGTCGCAGATGCCTCATCCGTTCTCTCCGTAAAAACCGAATAAGATCCGGATATGGAGCGCTTCAGGGCAATGAGATCAGAGTAACACAAGTCGCGGTCCCCGCTAGAGTCAAACTCTAGGAAGCATCCGTGCAAAACTTCTCCACTTATAATGAGACCGCGACCGCTAGATTTCGACACATCAAGATCGTTGATAGATTTCAGGTTGATGATATTTTGTCCCTCAGCGGACCCGACCTCTGGACGCACTACAAGTACCCCGTTCCGGTCGGAAGTTAGCTTGACGTTGCTGTTGTATTTTACGGCGGTTTCGCCGTTCTCCAGGAATGTACGAACGCTGCGTACATGATAAGATTTCATGTCGTCGTATTGGTATAAGATGCTACCACAAATGAGGATTCAAAGAAGGGTGAAAAAGAACAGGCTTCGTACGCCAAACGAGGTGCGGCGAAATATGTGGCACACTCCGCAAAACGCGTGTCCCCAACAACTAATTGGACTTCATGACACGATAAACGTCGAAAAGTTCACAGAACCTGCGGAAATTTTGACTGTCAGTGAAATTCAGATATAATGATTGACCATTTCAAATCGAAGAAAAAAAATGCCACGAAGGCTTCACAACAAAAATCTAAATGAACCTGCAAAGAGTCAAGAAACGCAAAAAATGTAAAGCATTTAAGATCGACGCAAAAAATGTAAAGCATTCAAGATCGATTGCAGCATCAGGATTCGCCTCAATTTTGTTTTAATCCTCATGCCACGAACTTTTAGTCTGAGAAAAATTTCCACGAGTCAAACCGCCGCAGTATAATCCGGTGATTGGTCTTGTACACGCACAGCTTCTAAAATCTTTAGAGAAACACTGAATCTCAAGAACTCTCCCAACAATGTAATAGAATGAGCAAACGCCAAACAACAAGGGTTTTTCCTAGAGACAATGACTTCAACCAGACCTTCAGGCACAAGTATTCAATATCAGGACTAACACCAAGTCAAATCACAGTCAGGGATAAAAGTAGATGATGCTCAGTCAAGAGGTAATAACATAGTAAGGTGTTAGGTCCTTAGAGTAATGTACGGCCGGTTGGGTATGATAGATGCACAGGAGTGTATTGGTTCTTCACAAGTAACTTTTCCTTTCACAACAGTAGAAGCTATGACACTTGGCGAGGCGGCGTAGTAGGAGATGCGGAGTGTCAAACAGTTCAGTCAAGAGTGACCCGCGTTGTCCTTTTTGCGCGCTTATGTGCTTGTTGTCTTGACCCTCAGTCCCATTAGGTTCTCTTGTGGTTTTGCGGCGGATGTTGTTCCCGGTTGGGGACCGTTAGGTTCTCTTGTGTGTGTCGTCGGATGTTTTTCCCGGTTTGGCTTAGGGTCGCGTCCTTGTCCTTTTTATTCAACACATTGGTACCTACTTGACATTTACCTTGATCACAACTCCTATGCTTAGGGAGTTGGAGGTTTTCCAGGGAGTTGTGGAAATCTAGAAAATGACTACTTGTATAACTACCTTTTGCCAGCGCCCCAGCTTCCAACTCCCAACATTTTTGCTGGGACCAACGTGGGTAAGTACTCGTGCCAATTTTTGCTGTTGCCCTTCGCCATTTTTGCTTGTATTTGCCCGATGGTGCGGATGGCTCGCTCGCATGTTCCGTTGCCTTCTGGGTGGTTTGCGTGCGCGATGTGTTGTTTGCAGCCAGCTTGGGTGAGGAATTGGCGAAAAGCGTGGGATTTGAAAATTGCGGCCCGGTCGGAGTGGATTGTCCGAAATTTCCTGATGTCGGTGAGGATGGTGTGAACCTGGGCAATTGCCGTGGCTGTGTCTGCTCGTTGGATGGGGGTTGCCACCAGGAATTTTGAGAATTGGTCGATGGCAATGAACGCGTACTTGTGTAGACCCGCGGAGCATGGGAGGGGGCCGTAGAAATCTATGCAGAGCCGATCCCGTGGCTGCGTGACGGGGACGCCGCTCATGCGTTCGCCAGTTGTTGTTGTGCTATTGTTGTAGGTGAAGCATTCTGGGCAGTCAACAAGTTGTCTCCAGATGGTGTGCCGCATGTGGGGCCAGGTAAATCGTGCTCGTATTGTCTGTAAGACTTTCTTCCAATTTGCGTGTCCCAGGTTGAGGTGGTATCGGTTGATCACCTCGCGGTACTGTCCTGGGTGTACGGTGAGCCGTAGGTTGGCCGCGTTGATGGAGACCCGGCTAAGGGCGTTGGGCGCGTGTAGGGATGTGCCGGGGCGATTTTCGAGTTCCCCTTGATATTGTCCCAGTTTCATTTGCATTCGGATCAGCCTGGATGATTTTAGCTCGCCCAACAGTGGCTGATGGTTGGCAATCATGCGGAAGGCCCAGTGTTCCAGGTAGTGCCGGAACTTCTTTGTGACGGCCCATACCATAGCCAGTAGCTCGCGTTCGGTATTGGTGTAGCGGGTTTCTGTGTCCGTGAGGACGTGACTGGCGTATTGGAGAACCGCCGGACCAGTGTCGGGGTGGACCTGTACCAGGACTGCTCCGAGGCTGGTGGCCAAGGCGTTGGTGTGGACCTCAATGGGCTGATGCTCGTCGTAGCGTTCCAGTCGGGCGGCATTGGCAATGGCGGTCTTGAGGTCGTGGAATGCTTGCATTGCTGTCGTTGACCACCGCAGGGTCGTGTTTGGTTTGGCCGGGATGGTGGAGCGTAGAATTTTTTCCGCCGTGGCAAAGTTGATGGGCACGTGTGCACGTAGATAGGTCGCAAGTCCCAGGAGCCGCTGCATCTCCTTGGTCGTTTTTGGTTGGGGATATTGTTCCACTGCTGCCAGGTTGTGGGGGGCCGGCCTGGCCCCCGTCTGGTTGATGAGGAGGCCCAGAAATTCAATCTGCGTGGCCAGAAAGGTCGACTTGGCAATGTCGATGGCAGCTCCGGCATTGTCGAGTGAGGTGAGGATGTCCTGGAGGTTCTGGCACACCGTCTCGTAGGTTTTGCCAAAGACGATGATATTGTCGATGTAGGCTAAACGCTTGGTGAGTAGGTGTGGGCGTAGGATGTCATTGATTGGGCGTTGGAAGAGTGCCGGTCTGTTGCGTAGCCCAAATGGTAGTACCGCATATCGCATCTGCCCTTGGGGGGTAGAGAAGGCGGTTTTCGGTTGGTGGTGTGGCACGATGGGCAGGTGGTGGAAAGCGCTGTGCAGGTCCACCGTGCAGAAGAATGCGTTCCGCCGTCCCAGGGCTTTGACCAGGTCTTGTATAATGGGCATTGGGTAATTGTCGGGTACCAGGAGTGTGTTTAATTTCCTGTAGTCTTTGACGAGGCGCCAGAGTTGCCCGGCAGGGGCGTCGGGTAGTCCGCTCTTCTTGGGTGTCAGGAACGCTGGGGAGTTGTAGGGTGACGTCGCAGGCTCGATGATGCCTTCGGCAAAGTACTCTGCAATGATCTCCTTGAAGGGCGCCAATTTGTCGGGTGCCTGTCAGAACAGGGGTGACGCAGGGGGTGCTGCCGTCTTGGTATCCAATGTGACAGTGTACTTGGGGAGGCATCCCCTACGACCGGACCACTGGAAGACTGCGTCCTGGTGCTGCAGTAGGATTCGACGGATGCCTTGTTGTTCCTGGTACGTGCCGTCGACGAAGTGGATGCCATGTCCGGGCTGCAGCGTGTGTGCTGCGCGTCATTTGGAGTGGTAGCGGTATTCTACGTAGAGCCGGTTTCCCTCAAGGCCAATGGTGAGGGGGAGCTGGCTCATGAGATCGCGGCCCACGATGATGTGGTGAGCCGCGCGCTGCAGGACCCACAGGGAGGTTGGGTAGGGCCGTTTGTGGATGAGGAGGTTGACCTGTACCCGCTCGGTGATGCGGATGTTGGTGGTGTTGGCGGTAGATACTGCCACACCTGTTGGTATGAACTTGAGGTCCAGTTCCGTGGCCCAGCTATGTTCAATAAACGAGTGCGATGCCCTGGTGTTGATCATCGCGTTGCAGTGGCGGTTGCCGATGGATACTTGGATGAGGATGGGATCTGATGCGGTGGCGACTGTGTTGAGGAAGCAGAGCGCCGCCAGGCCTACTCCCTTTGGCCGTTTCCCGTCTGTTGGGTGCAGTCCTTGGCATGTTGTCCCATCTTCTGGCACGTCTCGCATGGGAGGATGGCACTGGCAGTTCCGGTGTCCGGTTTGTCCTTCTCCTCGCATTCCTGTTTGGTGTACGCGGGGTGTTTGGGGTCCCGGAAACGGGCCCGGCAGGTCTCCGTCGTGTGGCCCTGGGATCTGTGCCAGTCACAGTATAGCTTGGTCCCAGGAGTCGGTTTCGGTTGTCGGTCGGGCCGTGCTTTGGTGCTCGGTGTGGCGGCCGCTCCTGTGTCTGATTGTTTGTCCAGCAGGTTCCGGATGCTGTTTGCCAATTTGATGAGGTCGTCCTAGTGGATATTGGGCTTTGTGTTTAGCTTGGCTCGGAGTTTGTCGGCGATCCGTCCGTCGGCAACCTGGAGGAGCTGCTCGATGAGCATTGGGTGCATGACGTGGAGGTGATCCGGGGTGACGTCCTCTGCTGGGGCCAGGCGCAGGAAGAGCTGGTAGTCATCCTGAAGCCGTTTGGCGAAGCATCGGTACGTCTCGTTGTTGTTCAGTTGGAGCTTGCGGAATCGTCGCAGCCGCTTGAACTGTGGTGTGGGGTGGAAGCGCGTGATCGCTTTCACCATCTCCTCGAAGGTGCGTGCTCCCGTGAAGTACACGCGGCGGGCCGTGTTGGATACGTTGAGGGTGGTGTTGTGGATGAGGCAGCGGACCTTGTCATTGTCGTCGACGTTGTCAATCAGCAGGAGTTCCCGGAGGCGTATGGCATAGTCCTCAAAGTCCTCGTCCGTACACTGCTTAGGGAGATCTGGTGCTCGGTGGTTGTGTACGCATCGGGACGGCGGCGGGGGTATGCAAGGTCCTGGGTGTAGCGCGGCCGGTGCGTGGTCCTCCGTGTTAGAAATCTGAAACATAAGTAACGTCACCGGGGATATTTGCAGGTTTTCAAGCAAGGTGACGTAGCTGGGTTTCTCTGTCGTGAGCGGGCGTTCCGCAACGTAGGCTTCCGTGAAGCATTGGAGCATGCTGAGGGAGATGAAGTCCCATGGATGCGGCATTGAAGCCGAGGATATGGCACTGGGCGGCCTGCCCAGCGCTGAAGATGATGAGTCGGAGGAGGCGTTCTCCGTTGGTGGTCCGGGTTGGTCCGATGGTGCTGCCAAGGATGCCGCACACGCTGTTTGGATCTGGGCCAGTTTGGTGGCGGCCCGTTCGGCGGCCCGGGAGGTTTCAGTGTCATGTGGCATGTTGTGTTTGGGGTTGGGTTCGGTTTTGTTGGCTGACGAGCCCCCAGTAAGGAGTTCGGTTGGTAGAGTAATGTACGGCTGGTTGAGTATGATAGATGCACAGGAGTGTATTGGTTCTTCACAAGTAACTTTTCCTTTCACAACAGTAGAAGCTAAGACACTCGGCGAGGCGGCATAGTAGGAGATGCGGAGTGTCGAACAGTTCAGTCAAGAGTGACCTGCGTTGTCCTTTTTGCATGCTTATGTGCTTGTTGTCTTGACCCTCAGTCCCGTTAGGTTCTCTTGTGGTTTTGTGGCGGATGTTGTTCCCGGTTGGGGACCGTTAGGTTCTCTTGTGTGTGTCGTCGGATGTTTTTCCCGGTTTGGCTTAGGGTTGCATCCTTGTCCTTTTATGAGATCTGTTGGGGGAGATAAGGGTGGAGTTAATGTGCTTTTGGTGTCTTTGTTGTTTTCAAGATGGCTATCTCTGACTACATAATGATCACTGGAGGTTCATCCTCCAGGCTCCCTCCCACACCTCCTCTGATCCTCCATTAGATAAGCTTCAGTGCGTGGGCTCTCTGGACATCTGAGTGTAGTTCTGGAAAGTGTCCGCTAGGTGTCGCACTGATCTGTAAGTGGGTTAGCTTACTTTCCTCCCTCAAAAGAATGGGGGTTGGTCAGACAGTGAAGAAAGAAAGCGGGAAAAGAAGAAGATGAGGAATGCGCCGGAGGTTCAAACAACGGCGCGGGTTTACTGTTTCTTAACATAAGAATGCTCGCGACGGAGCTTCTGTTCAGTAGGTTTCTGCGAACTTGGTTGTCCATATGGATGGTCCAAGCGGGTTTTAAGCACCTTGGGCGGTGGTAGCAGCGCGCTGGGGCGGGCGTATGCATGGTCAAGTGGTGCGGCTGGACGGTCCTGCCGGTTAGGCACCGAGACAATGGGCAAGGTGGCTTCAAACCCCGGTTCAGGAGGTTCTGGTAATCCGTGGTATGGGATAAGTTCCCATGCATTGGGGCGACGGATGTCTTTCCCTGCGCTGACCCAGTACTCTCCCTCGCCGCGGTATGCAATCACAATGAAAGGTCTGAATTTCTGCACCCAAAAGCGGCAATTGGCAGCATGGAGCTCTGTGCTTGGAAGGCAAGGGTGGACTGCCACAATGTCGCCAGGGCTAAAATGTCGCTATTTGCCTTTGCTGGCCTGCTGGGTAAAAGCTGTACAAACCTGTTTGTTTACGGCCGGAATTTGTTGTAATTTGTCAGTAATATCTTGGGGTGGAGCGTCAAAGATTTGGTCTGCCTGCAGCTGCGTTGGGACTCCAAACATTGCCTCGCTGGGTGTGACCCCCGTAGAGGAGTGAACCATGTTGTTGTATGCTTGGGTTGATGCTGGTAGTACCTCGGCCCACTTGTGATCCAGGCCTTGGGCTGCTTTCGCTTGGATCTGTCGTAGTGAGCGGATCGCCCGTTCAAAACAGCCATTGCCTTTGCTATGGGATGCCTGGGCTACATGCTGCTGGATACCATTATCCCGGAGAAAAAATTTAAACGCTTTCACGCAAAAAATGGAATCACAATCGGTATGAACTGTCTCAAAAATACCAAACTGACAAAAGACATCTGCCAAGAATGGGATGACGGTGGTGGTGTCTGCTTTCTGTATGGGCTGAGTAATCATGTATTTTGAAAAATGGTCCACAGCCACAATGGCATAGCAATATTTCTCCTTGGTAAAGGGCAGTGGTCCATAGAAGTCCAAGGTCAGCCTTTCTCAAGGTTTACTGGACAAAATTGATGTCAGATCTGTGCCAATGCTTTGAGTGGGGACATTGTATTGGAAACACAAAGGGCATGCTGTCACTTGCTTCCAGGTGTCCTGTCGTAGTGTCTTCCAACAAAATTGTTCCAGCAGCGTCGCATATGTTTTCTTCCATCCTGCATGTCTGAGTTTGAGGTGGTAAGCCTCGATGATCTTTGCGTAGTTGGCCGGGTCAGGGCTAGCACGGGCGTCAACTTGGTTGATGGTCGCTCTGCTGAGTGCGTCTGGTCCTTGGAGCATTTTTCCTGGATGGTACAGGAGTTCAAAGTTGTAGGAGGCCAGCTTGCTCTGCAGACGTATCAATTGTTCTGTCTGCAACACACCTAAGATTGCTTTATGATCTGTGCTTACTGTAAACTTGAGGTATTCTAAATGGTGGCAAAATTTTTTAGTCACACTCCAGACAATTGCTCACAGTTTGCGTTTGGAATTGGTATACCTGGTTTCTGGATCAGATAATACTCTACTGGCGTAGGCAATAATTCGAGGCTGGTCCTGTGGGTCTTGTTGGACCAGGACTGCTCCTAGGCAGGAAGCCAACGCGTCGCAATGCTCCTCCAGTGGTAAGTTGGGATCAACCCTTTCCAGTTTTGTGACATCTGCTAACTTGTTTTTGATGAATTGGAAAGCCTGGTCAGCTGTTGAGTTCCACTGGAGTCGGATAGCAGGTTTTTTGGGAATAATAGATCAAAGTATGCGTTCCTGCTCGGCAAAGTTCATGGGCAGGTGTGCCCGTAAATATGTTGCCATGCCAATGAACCTCTGCATTTGACACGTTGTTTCCGGGCGGGGGTAATTCCATACGGCTTTGACATTCTTTTCTGCTGGGCGCATACCGGTTTGGTTGATCTTGTGGCCAAGGAACAGTATTCTTTGCGCCAGGAATTTCGATTTCAGGACGTCAATTGATGCACCAGCCCTGGATAGGGTTTTGAGCACTGCTTTCAGATTTGTGCAGAGCAAATTGAATGACTCTCCAGAGACAATCACTTCATCTGAGTAGGCAAGGCACCTGAGGAAAAGATGCTGCCGCAAAATGGTATCTATTGCTCTTTGAAAGAATGCAGGCCCCGTTTTGAGGCCGAAAGGTAGTACTTTGTACTGCATTTGCCCTTGCAGCATATGGAAAGCAGTCTTTGGATGATCTGCATGTGCAATAGGCAGATGATGAAATGCCGAATGCAGGTCCAAAGTGAAAAAATATGCATTATTGCGCCCAAGCGGGTCAAGCAATTCCTGTACTGCCAGGGTCGGGTAATTGTCAGGCACAATAAGTTTATTCAGTTTGCGATAATCCTTGACAATATGCCATCTCTTATCAAGAGGGTAGTCTGGTTTGGAACCTGGTTTGGGAATCACGAACGCCAAGGAATTGTACGGGGACAGGGCCGGTTCCAGGATCCCGTCCTGGAGATAGCAATCAATAATCTGCGTAAAGGGTGCGTTCTGTTCTGCGGATTGTTGGAATGGTTGTACAGCGGGGGGATTTGAGTTGCTTGTGGGAATATGTACAACATACTCCGTTTGAAGACCCCGCTTCCCTGACCACTGGAATACCACAGATGGAAACTTGCAGAGGATATTGCGTATGACAGACTGTTTGTCCTTTGACCTGTCCACAAAAGAAATGCCCTGGCTGACCTCAAGATTGGGTTTTCCCTGAGGTCAAATCATGGTCTGAAATCCGGTAGAAACGCGCTTGCCATCCACTGTGACGGTAACCGGTAAAAGTGACAAAAGAGTACAGCCGAGAACAATAGGTGGTTCAAAATGCTTGTTCAGGACAAGAAAAAAACCCTTGTGCATGACGCCGCGATAGTGAAAAGGTGTCAAAACCGTGCTTGCCACATTCATTGCCTTTGAGGAAAGAACAGTGGTAACGGAAGTAGGAAAAGGGTGGGTTGGGAGTTGGAGGGATTTGACTAACCTGGGCAAGATGCACGCATGGGATGCTCCTGTGTTGACGAGAGCCCAGCACAAAGCAGATCCAATGGAGATGTCCAGGAGGATAGGGAGCAGCGCTGGAGGAAGCGTGGGGGAAGCACAGTGGGCCACATTCACTATGCCTGTTTCGTGTTTCCCTGATTTTTGGGACAATTGCAAGCCATGTGCCCCTTCTGATTGCAATGAAAACAAGGATATTTAGGTCCTTCAGAAAAATTAGATTTTTTAGACTGCGTTGATACAGGCGCAGCCTTGTCAGAACTTTCTCCTTGAGCGGCAATGCGGGCATGACATTCCTTGGTGCTGTGCCGCATCATGCGTCCATGCCACTTACATTTCTGCTTTGGTGGGAGGCTTTTCCCGTCCTTTTTTGTTTTGGGGGCAGTGTGGGTTACCTTCTCTTCCTTTCAGTGTTAGATGCGGTACTGCTCTGCCTGGGAGACAAACTTGGACCAGGGGATGTCACGGTTCTTGAGCCATTCCTTGCGGAGTTTCTCCTTGAGGCTGCAGTCGGAGATGGCAATCAGCTGCTCCATAAGAGTATGCTCCATGAACGGAGCGCCGGTTTGTAGGAGTTCCGGTGGAAATTGGAGGCAGGATTCATACTGGTCCTGCAGTTGACCGGTGAAGCTGACGTAGCTTTTGCCAGGCATAGGCATCATCTGTCAAAAGGTGTCGATCCGGTTGAGGTGCGGGGTTGGGTGCAAACGTGCCATGGCTACAACCAAAGATTCAAAGTCTGTTGCCCCTTCTCGGTAGAGTTGATTTGCAGAGATCTGGATGAGGGGAAGGGCGTTGTTAAGTAGGCAACAAACCTGGTTCTCCTTGTTGACGTGGTCAATTTTCAAGGCGTTGCGGAGTTGCATGGCAAAGTCCTCAGATTCCGCATTGTCCCTCTGTTTTGGTAGGTTGTATGGTTCCAAGTACCACCGCTTAGCTGCCGGTTGTAGACGTGCTGTGGAAACTGTGGTCTCGTCAAATGCAATCAGGGCATTGTCTGATGGTGGGGGCTGTAATGTTGGTTGGACTGGAAACGCTGCAAGGGCTGAAAGCAGGATGTGGAACCGTTCCAGCTGTGCTGCGTACGCAGTTTTTGAGGGGGTGCTTGGGTGACCGAGACGTTATGTATTGGCCAGGAATTCAAGGGTTGCAAGGGGTAGCAACTCCCAAACACTGATGTTGGAGGTACCTGAGGACGCTGACGCAGGGGTCTCCTGTGGTTGTTGGTCAAGGTGTGCCTCCGGGTTGGTGTCGGGGGTAGCGTTGGGTGCGGCTCTTTACTGTTCCTGGCAATTGGCCATCTCCAAAGCTGCCGCGGCTGTGGCTTTCAAATTTTTGGTTTGACGTTGCATGTTGTCTGGTGCCAAGTCTGCTCGATCACGGAAGTTGGCTCAGCCCCCAATAAGGGTTTTTGCTAGAGACAATGACTTTGACCAGACCTTCAGGCACAAGTATTTAATATCACAACTAACACCAAGTCAAATCACAGTCAGGGATAAAAGTATGGATGATGCTCAGTCAAGAGGTAATAACATAATGATCACTCAAGGTTCATCCTCCAGGCTCGCTCCCACGCCTCTGCTGATCTTCCATTAGATAAGCTTCAGCGCGTGGGCTCTCTGGACATCTGAGTGTAGTTCTGGGAAGTGTCTGCTAGGTGTCGCACTGATCTGTAAGTGGGCTAGCTTACTGAAGGGTGACCGGATGTTACGGTACAGTAAGGGTGCCCCTTCCCATAAGAGGGCAACATCTAGGCATCCATACAGGCGCAGGGGTAAACATCCAAAGTCCCCAACCCAATCCTCAAGCATCATTGCATCATCATCAGAACCACTGGAGGAGAAGCCAACGGCAGGAGCTCCACAATCCCCACTTCAGTCTGAGCCTTTGACCAAGCATCTTCCCCTTCCTGTGGACTTATCCTTGTGTGTTATCCCTTGACTTAAAAGAATATACGTTGTGTTTGTGAATATGTACACACATGTACATCCATGTACACACATGTAAATCCTTGTGCACACATGTACATCAATGTACACACATGTAAATCCTTGTACACACATGTAAAACCTTGTACACCTATGTACATGGATGTACATAGTAAAACCTGTACTTGTAACAGGTTACCTGTACATGTAAAACCTTGTACACCTATGTACATGGATGTACACACATGTACATGTGTGTACATGGATGTACATGTGTGTACATGGATGTACATGTGTGTACATGGATGTACATGTGTGTACATGGATGTACATGTGTGTACATGGATGTACATGTGTGTACATGGATGTACATGTGTGTACATGGATGTACATGTGTGTACATG